>JAMWEH010000850.1:0-44209 GCA_024721245.1 Mitragyna speciosa
TTTTGGGCTTTCGGACCTGCGATCGAAGCATTCAGGTTCTTAAAACCTGTTGTTTGTGTAGATGGGACATTTATGAAGGGGCCATATAAATCCAAACTTCTTGTTGCCGTTGGGTTCGATGCAGACAATCGACTTCTCCCACTAGCTTTTGCCCTTGTGGATGAAGAAACAAATCGAAGTTGGGGATGGTTTATGCAGCAGCTGCGACAGTACATTTTTGGAAATGTCTCAAAAATTTGCATCATCTCTGACCGACACAAGGGCATTATTAACGCCATGCATAATTGGCCGGATGGCAATGCAGTCCACAAATTCTGCTTGGTCCACGTCCAAGCTAACTTCACAAAAAAATTTAAAAATCAGCGGTAAGATAATTATAAAGTGTATATTTTAACTTCAGGTTGATGTTATAATATTGGTACTTCATATTCAACTTATGATCGAATTATACATATTTTTTCAGATTGAAAGATCTTGTGTGGGCAGCTGGATCTGCCCGACAAGAACGAAAATACAATGAATTCATGCAGCAAATTCAAGTTATCAGTGAGGAGGCGCATCGATGGCTGACAGGTGAATCCGTTCAACCACATCAATGGGCACTTTGCAAAGACGAGGGATATAGGTGGGGACACACGTCAACAAATATTGCCGAGTGTTTCAACAGAATTTTACGGAGTGCCAGATTATTACCGATCAAGGCATGCGTTGAACACACATTCAACCAAAGTGTGTCATTGTGGGAAAGAAAACGAAAAATTGCATCGAATCCTACTTTTCCACTCCCTAAGCATCAGTGGGATAAATACTCCGTAAACGAAGAGAAGGCACGGCAGCACTCAGTAACGCAATACAACAGCGTCGCGGGCGAATATGGAGTGGTTACAAGAATTCATCATGGCAGAGGTGGAAATGCCCAAACGGTAAATTTTAGTCAACACACATGCACGTGCGGTAAATACCAATCTTTAAGATTCCCATGTTCCCATGTTATGGCCGCATGTCGAAAGGCGGGCATTAGACCACCTTGAATTAATTGACCCTGTCTACACAAATTTCACGTATTTTCAGACGTGGACAGGCCAAGTTTTACCCCATTAGACACCAGGCGTATTGGGCGCCTCTTGATTTTGCATTAGCATACGATGCTACACAACTGAGATAAAGGACAAGGTACCAACAGAGAACGTCACTGAATTCTTAACGAAATGGATCGCCTGCTGTCCTGATGCCCCACTGTAGATGCAGTGTCTGTTGCCAGTCCGGGTCACTAATGTAACGTCATGTCCCCGATCGACCCATTTTTCTAGCAGAATTTTTTTATATTGTTTCTTTTAATTAAGGAATGTAGCGATTTGTTTATTTACTTTTTTGTATAATGTATGAACAATGCGAATAAAATTGAGTTGCGCATTCATCTCTTACATGTACTTCTGTTCGATTGATTGTACACAAGCATTCATTCCATCGTATTATTTTAACAATTGAATTAACAATTTGCTTGTTCATATACATTGTGAACTTTGTATTTTAATTCGTACAAATTTGTAACCAAATTTGTTTTACTTGCGCATGATATCAGGCTTATGGCTGCATTTCCCACAGCACCGGCTACGGCGGCCCCTCATCCTGGGCCACACGACCCTAGTCTATTGGTTTTACAGCCTGGCCATCGGTCTCGGGACGTGTTCTACAGGGAACGAGCAGCAGCTTAAGGCGAAAAGGTGTGACGGACATTTTTGGAAATTTATTCGCAACGTTAAGGATCCACGTATTTTACATTACTTGGAGTTGGCAGGATTTGGGCGTGTTGTCAATACAGGTATGTTGTTGTACGATCACGCTCTTATCACAGCATTGATAGAGCGGTGGCACGAGGAGACCCACACATTTCACTTACCATATGGTGAGGCTACTGTGACGCTCCAGGATGTCGCAGTTTTGTGGGGCTTGCGTATCGATGGCATGCCAGTGACATTGGTCGATCGAGATCTGAATATAGTTCAAAAGAAGGCTCTCATTCAGGAGATTTTAGGTTTTTACCCTGAGGATGATGATATCAGGGATGGGAGACTTAAGATTAAGTCGTTAGAGCGACACTGCAGAGGCGGATTGCCAGCTCATGCGGATGACGAGACCGTACGTCAGCATGCTCGGATATATATTTTGATGCTATTATCTGGACAGTTATTTGCTGATACTTGTGGTAATTTAGTATCCCCACACTTTTTAGACTATGTACGGGACATTCAGAGTATGTCTCGTTACAGTTGGGGGAGTGCAGTGTTAGCTAGGCTGTACAGGTCTATGTGTACAGCATGTAAGTCAGCTAGCAGTGTCACCGCCGGCCCATACATGCTTTTACAGGTATGACACGATAGTATTGTCATAATTTTTTAATTTCAATAACTAATTCAAATGAAAAATATTTTTATTTCGCATCCTTTTCAGCTTTGGGCATGGGAGAGATTTTCGACTCTTCGACCGGAGATTGTCGACCCAGTGGCATTACCTTATGCCCAGCATACATGGGGAGCACGTTGGAGTACTACGCACTACTCATGCTAATGCACCCCAGCATTCTTTGCCCTATTATCGAGATCACATCTCGAAGCTCGGGCAGTACGACTGTAAGTTGTGTGATCGTATTTAATTTAATACCCTAAACTATATTCACTGAACATATTTTGTAAAAGTTAATAAAATCATATTTTATGCAGTTCATATGGGAGCCGTACACGACGGGTGTCCTTACATCGATACACCCAGATTGTACTGTCGATGCGCATCTATGGCGTGCGAGGGTCCCTCTTATTTATTTTCATATTGTAGAGGATTCATCTACCGAATCGCGTACTTCGACAGTTTGGCATTCAGCAGGATATCCCTGAGCCTCCAGACACGCAGCCGGCACTTCATGCATTGGGCAGATCCGGCCGCCCTGGTCAGAATTGGGAGGTATTTCATGACAGATGGATTCAGTGGTGGGGTCATCGTGCAGATTCAGTGATACATGGGCCTCCTGCAGACCCGTACTTCTCCTAGCCATGACTACATGCGTTGGTACCTGCTACATACTGTCCGATATATTACACCTCCTGTTGTGCAGCTTATCTCATCGGGAGGGGCTACGAGGAGATGCAGGTCGACACGATTATTTGGTATGCCTTAATTTTCCTATAGTGTTTAACAAAATTATTAAAATTTATATAACATTTGTTATTGAACCATCTTTTATACATTTAATCTAACTTATAAATTTCATATTTCGTTTATGTAGATGGACAGTATGGCACGCATTGGATGGGCTACGCATGAGGTTCTCACGCAGGATGCACCACAGTCCCATACTATGCATACCATCTACAGTCTATACACGCAGAGGCGTTTGGTAGCATGCAGCACGTTGGGAGAGACTATCGCATGCAGTTAGGGACATTTGATCGGCTTGATGCCGGTTCATCGTCGCAGGCTCAGGTGCGACGTGAGGATCCCGTTCTTCGTGTACGCGAGCATCGGCGAGGACAAAGGCCGCAGAGGAAGTCGTCGCCAGCAGGTTGAGCTACCACTGCATGCGGATGACGATATTAGTCTCCACTCTTCACATCACGGTGTTGATTCGTCTGGACAGTCTGCATATGTCCCGACGTTTGATCCATTCAGCACCCCTACGCAGATGCCAGCCTTTGGTGCATATACTGACTATGGCACATCAGCCCGCAGTTCTTCAGTTGGAGATGATATTATCTTCAACTCTATGGTTAGGGGGGATGCTCACTTATCATCTCGCCCTAGTACTTCCACGAGTGCTATGCCCGGACCTTCTGAACCGGAGTCGTGTCCGCGCTGCGGACAAACACCGGTTCCTACTGACGATGCCTGACGAGCCTCCATCGCCATTACATGTTGATGCTGGATTGAGGAGATCTTCTCGCCAGCAGGACCAGCATTACATGGCACACCGGAGAAGACATTGGAGATGCGGTTGTTCTATCACACCACGGGACAGGGGCAGGAGGCATATGTAGAGTGATATTATATATTGTCATTCTTGCTGATATTTTACATCCTGTGATGATCGTTGTTATATATGTAGCGTTGTTATATATTATCAGTATTCACTTTTTACATTCTTGTTCATATATGTAGCGATATTATATACTGTAACTATTCAATTTTTAGGGTTACTGCTTCATTTACCAATATGTTCGCTTACGTTTTACAATTTACTTACTTACTTAAGGAATTACAAACGAGGGTTTAGGGTTCACAAAGTAGGGTTAGGCAATTACAGTTATTCGTATTTAGATATTAGGGTTTATAGGATTAGGGTTCGTGCATTAAGGTTTACGGTATACAATTTATGTTGTAATAACTACGGTTATGGGTTAAGGTTGTGGTTAGGGTTTATCGTTTATGGTTACGGGTAGGGTTTGGGTTTGAGGTTTTACGGATTTAAAGTTTATAGTTAAGGTTTAGGGTTAGTGTTTAGGGTTTAAATTGGTTTAGGGTTTTAGGGCTTAGGGTTAGGGTTAGAGTTTAGGGTTTATGGTTTACCTCTCTTAAGGTTTATGGTTACGAGAAGGGTTTCAGTTTAGGGTTTAAGGGTTAGGGGTTAAGGCTTTGGGTTTAGGAGTTTTAGGATTTAAGGTTAGGGTTACTCGTTAAGGTTAAGGGTTTATAGTGTATGGTTACGAGTAGGGTTTGGGTTAAGGGTTTAGGATTTAAGGTTTCTGGTTAAGGTTTAGGGTTAGTGTTTAGGGTTTAAATTGGTTTAGGGTTTTAGGGTTTAGGGTTAGGGTTAGAGTTTAGGGTTTATGGTTTAGGGTTACTCGTTAAGGTTAGGGTTTATAGTGGATGGTTACGAGTAGGGTTTGGGTTTAGGGTTTTAGGATTTAAGGTTTCTGGTTAAGGTTTAGGGTTAGTGTTTAGGGTTTAAATTGGTTTAGGGTTTTAGGGTTTAGGGTTAGGGTTAGAGTTTAGGGTTATGGTTTACTTCTCTTAGGTTTATGGTTACAAGAAGGGTTAGGGTTTAGAGTTTTACGATTTAAAGTTTATAGTTAAGGTTTAGAGTTAGTGTTTAGGGTTTAAATTGGTTTAGGGTTTTAGGGCTTAGGGTTAGGGTTAGAGTTTAGGGTTTATGGTTTACCTCTCTTAAGGTTTATGGTTACGAGAAGGGTTTCAGTTTAGGGTTTAAGGGTTAGGGGTTAAGGCTTTGGGTTTAGGATTTTAGGATTTAAGGTTAGGGTTTATAGTGTATGGTTACGAGTAGGGTTTGGGTTTAGGGTTTTAGGATTTAAGGTTTCTGGTTAAGATTTAGGGTTAGTGTTTAGGGTTTAAATTGGTTTAGGGTTTTAGGGTTTAGGGTTAGGGTTAGAGTTTAGGGTTTATGGTTTACTTCTCTTAAGGTTTATGGTTACGAGAAGGGTTTGGGTTTAGGGTTTTAGGATTTAAGGTTTGTGATTTTGATTAGGGTATATGGTATAGGGTTTAGGTTATGATTATGGTTAGAGTTTAGGGTTTGTGTCAATGTAAAAAATAAGAAAGTAATTAGGATATCTTTTTTTGTATACCTCCTTTTTTTTTTTAACGTTTGTAGTGAAAAAATTACAATTACATATAGCCCCCCAAATGTAATTTTTTTTTTACTTTTTTAGGTAAAAAAAATTATTATTCAAGTAATTAGTCAACATAACAATTTTATTTTTACCCTATAAACTTATTCGCGGACAGAATTAAGACAAATACGTACCATTATTTATAAATAATGTATTCCTTTACGGATTAACTTAAAAAATACATACCATTCCTTAGTTTTGAATTCCCTAAACCATTCACCATTCCCAACTTGTGAATTAGCATACAATAATGATTTATTTGCATAAATAAATAAATAATTATTTTTAAGATATTTTGTAAAGGTTAAAAAGTAATTCAAGCAAGGAATTACGATAAATACATACATTCCGTAGTTGTGAATTAATTTTTTTCTTATTCTTTGCAAGATAAAAATACTAATTGATATAATTACGACAAGAATTATTCACGTAATTAATTAAGAGAATTATATTTTTCAAAAATAATTTATTTTTTATATAGATTAACCAATTGATAACCTAACAATAACATTAAATTTTTTTAACTTTTTTTCCTTTAACATTTGGGGGGCAAAACTGTTGCACGTAATTATCATTCAATGAAAGTAATTAGGATATCTTTGTTTTATACCTCCTTTTTTTTTTAACGTTTGTAGGTGAAAAAATTACAATTACATATAGCCCCCCAAATGTAATTTTTTTTTTACTTTTTTAGGTCAAAAAAATTATTATTCAAGTAATTAGTCAACATAACAATTTTATTTTTACCCTATAAACTTATTCGCGGACAGAATTAAGACAAATACGTACCATTATTTATAAATAATGTATTCCTTTACGGATTAACTTAAAAAATACATACCATTCCCTAGTTGTGAATTCCCTAAACCATTCACCATTCCCAACTTGTGAATTAGCATACAATAATAATTTATTTGCATAAATAAATAAATAATTATTTTTAAGATATTTTTTAAAGGATTAAAAAGTAATTCAAGCAAGGAATTACGATAAATACATACATTCCGTAGTTGTGAATTAATTTTTTTCTTATTCTTTGCAAGATAAAAATACTAATTGATATAATTAGGACAAGAATTATTCACGTAATTAATTAAGAGAATTATATTTTTCAAAAATAATTTATTTTTTATATAGATTAACCAATTGATAACCTAACAATAACATTAAATTTTTTTAACTTTTTTTCCTTTAACATTTGGGGGGCAAAACTGTTGCACGTAATTATCATTCAATGAAAGTAATTAGGATATCTTTGTTTTATACCTCCTTTTTTTTTTAACGTTTGTAGGTGAAAAAATTACAATTACATATAGCCCCCCAAATGTAATTTTTTTTTTACTTTTTTAGGTCAAAAAAATTATTATTCAAGTAATTAGTCAACATAACAATTTTATTTTTACCCTATAAACTTATTCGCGGACAGAATTAAGACAAATACGTACCATTATTTATAAATAATGTATTCCTTTACGGATTAACTTAAAAAATACATACCATTCCCTAGTTGTGAATTCCCTAAACCATTCACCATTCCCAACTTGTGAATTAGCATACAATAATAATTTATTTGCATAAATAAATAAATAATTATTTTTAAGATATTTTTTAAAGGATTAACAAGTAATTCAAGCAAAGAATTACGATAAATACATACATTCCGTAGTTGTGAATTAATTTTTTTCTTATTCTTTGCAAGATAAAAATACTAATTGATATAATTAAGGACAAGAATTATTCACGTAATTAATTAAGAGAATTATATTTTTCAAAAATAATTTATTTTTTATATAAATTAACCAATTGATAACCTAACAATAACATTAAATTTTTTTTAACTTTTTTTCCTTTAACATTTGGGGGCAAAACTGTTGCACGTAATTATCATTCAATGAAAGTAATTAGGATATCTTTGTTTTATACCTCCATTTTTTTTTTAACGTTTGTAGGTGAAAAAATTACAATTACATATAGCCCCCCAAATGTAATTTTTTTTTTTACTTTTTTAGGTCAAAAAAATTATTATTCAAGTAATTAGTCAACATAACAATTTTATTTTTACCCTATAAACTTATTCGCGGACAGAATTAAGACAAATACGTACCATTATTTATAAATAATGTATTCCTTTACGGATTAACTTAAAAATACATACCATTCCCTTAGTTTTGAATTCCCTAAACCATTCACCATTCCCAACTTGTGAATTAGCGTACAATAATAATTTATTTGCATAAATAAATAAATAATTATTTTTAAGATATTTTTTAAAGGATCAACAAGCAATTCAAGCAAAGAATTACGATAAATACATACATTCCCTAGTTGTGAATTAATTTTTTTCTTATTCTTTACAAGATAAAATACTAATTGATATAATTAGGACAAGAATTATGGCAATTAAATCCTAATTAGGACAATGATTTTTTTAACATTAATTTATTTTTTTATATACATTAACTAATTCCTAACCTAATTAAGATAATGATTTTTCTAACCTTTTTTTAACAGTTGCGGCCCCCCAAACTTAAAAATATATAAATAAATAAAGGGGCTGAGATGTAATTTCAGATTTATTATAAGAATTACAAAAGGGGGGCTAATATGCAATTTCATTTTGGTGTGAGAGTCACCGCACTTGCTGTGTGCGGTGACTCTCACACCAAAATGAAATTGCACAATCGGCCCCTCAAGTATTAAAAAAAAAAAAAAAAAAAGGAGTGATATGCAATTTTTCGGTGTGTGTGACAGTCACCGCACAACCACCGTGCGGTGACTCTCACATACACCAAAAAAAAAAAAAAAAAACCAGCAATTAAAAAAAAAAATTGGGGATAGAGAGTCACCGCACAAAGCTTGTGCGGTGACTCTCACATTACCCATAAATTGCACAAATACCCCCAAAGACGCCCCACCTAAAAAAAAAAAAAAAAAAATTCGGATGCATTTTGTGAGAGTCACCGCACAAAGCTTGTGCGGTGACTCTCACAATTGCAAAAAATTGCACAAAAAGCCCTCCTGACACACACTGCACAACTGCACACGTGGATAAAAAAAAAAAAAATTTAATCAGTCGCCGCACAAGGTATGTGCGGCGACGTTAATGCGGGAATCAAAAAAAAAAGTGACCCCAAAATGGGGACTTTTTTTTTTATTAACAATATTTAGAGAAATTTGCCTACATCACACGATGGTTAAGCAATCTCTTGAGTGTTTCATGGGTTAAGGAATTTTGGAAAGTTTATAAAACTGCTCTTTAACGATTTTTCAAAGTGAAAAACGCACAAACTTGTCCTTTCTAAAGTACTAATGCATGATGGATAATAGAAAATGGTGAAATCAAACATACGTTACTGATTTAAAATGAGAAAACTATTCCAATTAGTCCAACTAACTATACTGTGGCCCCGAATTCAAGGCAGCAGCGAGAAAGGCCATATATCCAGTGTCCAATTAAGCTCCTATAGTATGCTACTACTGCAAAAAGCTTTACGAGTTAATCTATAAATGTGTCTAATGGGTACATTTCTTTTTGACAATAAAAAATATAGAGAAAAGAAAGGAAAAGAAAAAGTTTACAACTGCAATTAGAAAATATCAAAAGTACCCGTCAAGTGGTCAATATATGAAATGTACATAACAAATTTATTATATATAGAAAACGTTGTGATGAGAAGAGTTGCCAAACAATACAGGAAGTTTTTAGTGGAAAAGGTAAGTCTTTATTGAAATTTACTACTTTATTATGAAAATTTACCATTTATTCTGACAGTCATGAAAGCGAAAAACTACCATATCTTTGTTTCATACATTATTTTATTCTAACAACAAAGATAAAAGGGTAGATCGAACATGTACATTATTTTATTTCAAGTGACTTATGAGTAGAACCTCATTTATAGCATTCTATCTAAAAAGAGTATACACCAAGCATAGATCGAACATGCATTTTCCAAACAAAAAGTACGGAATTAAATGGCACACTATCAAAAAAGATACAATTCTCTCGTAATTACAGAATTTTCAGATTAATAAAGTTGCCTTTCAACATGTGAGAAACCACTTAAGTAGAAAAATTAAGCCATCTGTCTTTTCAGATATGAAGTTTTACGATCGAGGTTTCGCATCATTTGGTGTCAAAGCTAGTGCTTGTACCCAGGTTATATGCTTTATTTTCTTCTTGCTTTCTTGTTTCTTTGAGTCTTAGAAAATTTTTTGCTCGTTTTTCTCTTCTTATTTGTTATCTTTTGTTTTCTTTTGTTCAAAAATCCAATAAGATTGAGTCTTAGTGTTGTTTTTGTGTTGGGTTTTGTTTCTTTGAGTATAAAATATCAAAACGTTTCAACATTTATCTATCTTTTGTGGTTTCATTGAGTCTCTCTTTATGGGTTTATTTTGAGTCTTCAAGAACTTGGGTTTTGAGTAGTTAACTTTTTTGATCTAAAGCTTCTACCTTTTGACCTAAAGTTCTAATCTTTGTGATGTTTTCTTGTTCTTGGACATTAAAAGGACCTAAAACAAGTGCCTTTTCTTTGGTTTAGTCAATCTTGCATTATTTTAAGTTTCTGGCTTCAAAAGGTCCTAACTATCTTGTGGGTTTTTGATTGTTGGTTGTTTGGGATAAAAGAAAGGGTTGAAGAAAAATAAAGAGAGCAGAAAAAGAGATTACCAAAAAAATGAAAAAAAGTTGAAGTGAAAAAGTAAGAAGGGAAGTGTTTGATTGTTGATTCTTGGAAGGAAGAAAGTTAATTCTAGACTTCTATCCTAGCAAAATTCATCCAAATATCATCTTTATTGGGTTGCTTGAATCTTTTTTGAAACCTTCTTGAGTCAAATTTTTGTGTTTCCTTAATTCCTCCATTGTGTTTGGTAAAATTCCAGCTTGTCTTTCCTTATTCTATTCCTTCCATTTGAACTTTCAAATTGAATCTAGCTTCTTTGTATCCTAGTCCAACCTCTTGCTACACTTGTGTGATTCTCAATTGGCAAGTACTTTAATACCTTTGGAGGAAATTTATAATTTATTCAAGGAAAACAATCAAAGGCCATTGAGGAATGGTGAACCTAATAGCGTGGATTTGAGTGATACACGAACGTGAGAGTTCATCCACTTCAAAAAATATGACTTCTGGTAACGAAATTTAGCTGAAGAAAAGTAAATTTGTCAGGAAAAAATTGACTTCTTGTGACGAATTAAGCCTTTGTCAGTTAAAATGCTAAACATTTTAGCTGACAAAATCAAATTTTGTTAGAACAAACCATTGCCTTTCACTCTTGCCGTTTCTATTTACAAGTGGGTCAGTTATTCTAACAAATGAACTTTGTCAACAAATATTGTTGTCACTAAAACACCACATCTTTCAACCTCATGAAAAAAGTACAATGTTTTTGTCTCTCTATGAGAGCTTCTCCTCTCTGAATGAGAGCCTGTTCTTTCTTTCTGAGAGTATATCCTCACTAGATTGAGGTGCTAGACATTATCAAATCAAGGCCGGCTAAGCTCACTCTGGTTCTTTAGTTTCTCTCTCCTCTTTCAATTGTCTTTTCCTTTTAACTTTCTGTCAAGTTCATCTAGGAAGTATAGTAGTTGATGGTCAATAGTATTATTTTAGTGCTCTGTTTATCTTTTACTTGAATTTTCTTTGTATCCATCTTTAGCTTTGTTGACAGGATAGTCCAGCGAGTTCAATTTGGCTACTTGTGGAAGCGTAATATTTCCTCAAAAACATGGCCGAAGAATTGGTAGAATCTCTGAGGAGCATTGATTTATCTGAAAAGGAGAAAGAAGAAGTCGAGATATATGAAGGAGATACGGAAGATTGTGCTATGTGTCTTTTTGGCAAGGTGATTGGTGATAAAGTGATCAATGCCACTGGAATTAGAAATTATGTTCAGCAAGTGTGGGGCTATCCTAAGAAAATGCAGATGTTGGAAATTGGTATCAACATGTACCAATTTGTCTTCCAAGATACCAATGTCATTAGGAAAATCCTGGGTGGAAGACCATATATAATTGATAATCAATTGCTGAATATCAAAGAATGGAAAGAAGATATTGACAAGAACCCAAGGGCTTTTGACACGTCCCAAATGTGGATCCAAATTTGGAACCTACCGGTTCACTGGATAACTAAAGAGGTGGGGAAAAAGATTGGCTCCACTCTGGGAAAGGTTGAAGATGTTATTATTCCAAGTGGAGGAAACAAGTATGGCCGACATCTGAAAGTCAAGGTGGATATGAACATTATTCAACCGTTACAAAGAGGCACAATGACAAAGTTGAAGGGAACAAGCCGGTGGATTGAATTTAAATATGAACGGTGCCCGGATTTTTGCTATGAGTGCGGTATAATCGGACACTGTGATAGAAGTTGCAGTAACAAAGAGGTATACAAGAGCAGGTTCCAGGAAAATCAATATGGGTCTTGGTTAAAGGCTATGGGGAGTTTGTACTTCAACAAGAAGGCAGCAACACCAGGAAATGGAGCAGGGAACCAGAATAACTCAGATGATCTCTACAGCAATGCAGGTAAGCACCAACAAGATGAGAGTGGGATAGGAAGGAGAGATGAAGAACAGAGAACAGAAAGGACACATAGGGGAATAGACCGTCAGGCCAGTAGACTGGTGATTGATGGGACTGATAAGAATGAAAGAGCTGAGAGGGAAAATTTGAAAGAAAAGGAAAGTCTGAATCGGGGAACTTGGGCGGGAGGATTAGAAATAAGGAATAGCAATGTAGAAGGAAATGACCAACTCAAAGAAAAGCTTGGTGGACCAGAAAAAGTGGGCCTAAATGAACAGATTATTGAAAGTGGCAGAGGGAAAAATGATGGGCCGGATGGAATTATTGACATGGACTTGGGCTTTGAGGTAGGCAAAGAAACGGAATTGGAGCTTCAAATAATTAAAGGCTTGTCTCAAGAGGTGGACAAAGAAAACCAAGTGCAAAGCAACATAAGAAATATCAGGAGATTCAAAAGCCGGAAGGAACAAATCAGGTCAAGCAGTGAAGAAACGCAACTGAGGAACAGAATGCCTTTAGCTCCAGTAACCTTGAACAGAAAGAAAGATGAAGAGAGATCAAAAAGAAAGTCTGCTCTAAGGGATGAGGAAGACGAGTGGATGCAGGAAAATGCTAGTCAAGGTAAAAAGAGCAAAATCCAGTGCAATAAAAGGCAAAATCTGGATTTGGGGGAGATGGAGACCAACCCTATGTGGTCTCCAAATTCTCAATGAGGGTCATGGCGTGGAATTGCCAAGGTGCTGGGAGCCCCTTGGTAATTCCCTGTCTGAAGGAGGCTCTTCACCTCCTCTCCCCAAATTTAATTTTCTTGTGTGAAACAAAGAATAGAAGAGTTTTTATGGAAAAAATGAAAAAGAAGTTAAGGTTTAACAATATGTTTGTGGTAGACCCCATAGGAATGAAAGGAGGGCTAACTGTTTTCTGGATGGATGATCTAAAGGTTGAAAAAATTTTGTTTACAGATTTCACAATAGAGCTGAAAATAAATAATGGAAAAAGAGGGAATGATTGGTGGTGTGTGTGCACTTATGCTAGTCCGGACAAGCAAAGAAGGAGCATGCAATGGGATATTTTGCAAAGAAGGAAACAATTATGGGGGAAGAAAGTGATCTTCATTGGTGATTTCAATGAAATTGTCTCAAATGATGAGAAATGGGGTGGGAAACCGAGAAGCAACTGGACCTTCAGAAAATTCAGAGACTTTATTAGATCCAATGAGTTAATTGACCTGAGATATGAAGGATGGCCTTGGACCTGGATAAGTACGTGGGACAAAGATGGAGTGATAAAAGAACGACTGGATAGAGTTTTGGTAACTGAAGAGTGGGACTCGATGTTCACAAATGCTAAGGTAACTCACATTGAAAATCATGCTTCAGACCATAGCATCTTGATGCTAGACCTACAACCAGAAGGCAAGAAGTGGAAAAGAAGATTTCAATTCGATTCTAGGTGGCTGCAGCATAAGGAAGTGGAAACAGTGGTTAAGGATGCATGGAATACGCAGTTCGATGGATCAAGGGGATTTAAGATAACAAAAAAGGTTAAAGAATGCAGAGGGGCTCTCACAAGATGGAGTAAAAAGTTTAGATGGAACAGCAAGGTAGAAATTGATAAACTTAAGAAAGAAATTGAACAGATGACAATGATAGATAGGCAAGGGAACCGATCCAAAATTTTTGAGAAAAAGGAGCAGCTGGCAAGAGAATATAATAGAGAGGAGAAGTACTGGGCTCAAAAGGCTAGAATCAAGTGGTTGCAGGAGGGAGATAAAAATACAAGGTTTTTCCATGCGAATGTGGCTTCAAGAAGGAAGAGGAACAGAATTTCGAACCTGCAAAAAGCTCAAGGAGGATGGTGCAACAATGATGAGGAGATAGGAAAAGAGATAGCTAGTTATTACAACTCTTTGTTTACCAGCTCAAGGCCAGTCGAATTTGAGGAAATATTAGGTTGCATCCCAAGATCAATAACTTGCCAAATGAACTCGCGACTAACAAAACCTGTCTCCGAAGTTGAAATTCATAAGGCTCTACTTTCCATGAATCCAAATACAGCTCCAGGGCCCGATGGTATGTCTCCTCTCTTTTTTCAAAAATTTTGGCATATAATCCGAGGTGATCTGTGTTTAGCGATATCTAAGTTTTTTAGAACTGGATTTTTGCCAAAAGCTTTTAATGAGACGTTGGTGACCTTAATTCCAAAGATTGACACCCCACTGAATCTTTCTCATTTTAGACCAATTAGTCTTTGCAATGTGGTGTATAAAATCATCTCAAAGATTCTTGTTAATAGAGTCAAACCTCTGCTTGACGTCTGTATTAGCAAATCTCAAGCTGCTTTTGTCCCCAACCGTCAAATAGTGGATAATCTGATAGTTGGTCATGAATGTATTCATTGGCTAAATCATAAAAGAACTGGGAGAGATGCTTTTATGGCCTTGAAGATTGATATGTCTAAAGCCTATGATCGTGTGGAATGGAAGTTTCTTTATAATGTCATGGCTAGAATGGGTTTTTGTCCAATTTGGATAAAATGGATTAGAGGTTGTTTGGAATCGATGTCCTTCTCTTTCAATGTTAATGGGAACAAATTAGGTTATGTTAGACCTTCTAGAGGGATTAGGCAGGGAGATCCTTTATCTCCTTATTTATTCCTATTTTGTGCTGAGGGTCTGTCTTGTCTTTTGGAAAAAGCAGTTGTAAATAAGAAAATTGCAGGTATCAAAATCGGTAGAGAGGGTCCTGTACTTTCTCACTTATTTTTTGCTGATGATGCACTTTTGTTTTGTAAAGCTGCTACAGGGGAAGCAAAAGAAATTATGCAGATCCTTCAATGCTACGGAAAAGCTTCTGGACAGGAGATCAATGTGGAAAAATCCTCAGTATTTTTCAGTAAGAACATTGGAGAAAGGATGGCAGAAGAAGTGTCCAATCTGTTGGGAAACATGCCGATGGTACAGCAGAGTAAATACTTGGGCTTACCTTTAGTAATTGGGAGATCCCGAAATAGTACTCTGAATTTCATAAAGGAAAGGATGGAAAAAAAACTGTCAAACTGGAAGAAGAAAATGCTCAGCCCAGCAGGCAAAGAGGTACTTATGAAATCGGTTGCTTTGGCTTTACCCAATTATGCTATGTCAGTTTTTAAACTCCCTGTAAAGCTGTGTAAGGATTTAAACTCCATGATGGCGAAATTTTGGTGGGGGGATGGGGAAAAGGAAAACAAGATACACTGGAAGAGCTGGAAGGACATGGCTGATGTTAAAGGGAAAGGGGGTTTGGGTTATCGAGACTTCAACTGCTTTAATATCGCCTTACTAGCTAAACAAGTTTGGAGAATGTTTACAATGCCAAACTTGTTAGTTAGTAAGGTGGTAAAAGGAAGATATTTTCCGAACTCCTCAATTTTCGAAGCAAAGTGCAAAATGGGTTCTTCATGGATTTGGAGAAGCTTACACAGCTCCATTGGTTTATTGGATAGTGGTTTAAGGAAACAAGTTGGAGATGGAAAGTCAATCAACATATGGAGGGACAAATGGATTCGAAACACAAAGACAGGTAAGATTTCTACTCCAAAACCGCGGGAATGTGTTCTAGAATGGGTGGCTGAATTGATGCACAGAAAAAAGTGGAATGCTGATCTAATAAGTTCGACATTTTCTTTAGAGGATGCGAAGGAAATCCTAGCTACCCCCCTCAGTCTATACCAGAGAA
This sequence comes from Mitragyna speciosa, assembly GCA_024721245.1. NCBI lineage: Eukaryota > Viridiplantae > Streptophyta > Magnoliopsida > Gentianales > Rubiaceae > Mitragyna > Mitragyna speciosa. Next base: position 15,861 of record JAMWEH010000850.1, read on the forward strand.
AAGATAGAGTTGTTTTGGGCTCACACAAAACATGGAAGATACACCACGAAATCTGGGTACGTGAAAGCAAAGGAACAGATGGAAAGGAATGGCAACTATTTTGAGGAGACAGGCTCAAGTAAGAACAAAAAAGGTTCAAAATTGTGGAGTCAGTTATGGGATCTCAATATAAAGCATAAAGTGAAGCACTTTGTATGGAAATGCTTGCAGACATCCTACCAACTCATGAAAACATCTACAAAAGAACAGGAAAAGGAAATCCTCTTTGCAAAAGATGTGGAGAAGGATTCGAAACTCTAGAGCATATGTTCTTTTTCTGTCCAGCAAACACCATGTCATGGGAAACTTTCCCAATAAGATGGGATGGATTAGAACAGCTTAGAGGAAGTTTTTGGCACTGGTGGGAAGGACTGCAACAAGCTCGACAGAGAACTGAGGGCATGGAACATATAGCTGCCACGGCTAATCTTCTATGGTACATTTGGAAGGCAAGGAACAACTGGAATTTCAATGAAGTAAAACAAGAAGGGTACATGATTAGCAAGTTGGCTGTTAAAGACTGGAGGGAATTCAAGGAGGTAGGACAAAATACCCATCATGATTCCCAACTGTTTAAAGGACATGATTCAAAGGACAGCTACAATCTGAGAGAGATTCAAAGACAACATGAAGTCACCATTCAGGTTGATGCTGCTGCGGATCAAAAGAAGAAGAATAATGGATTTCGGTATCTACGGTAAGGAATCACAATGGAGATCTGGTTGAGACCTGGGCTAATTCCTTCAACAGAAAAAGGAGAAGCGGTGCTGCTGGAAGCAATGGCTATCAGGACTAGTGCTGTTGAAAGCTATAGAGGCAAATTGGGCTTCTATTTTGATTCTTTCTGACTGTAAAGTCCTGGTTGATATGCTAAATGCTGATGAAACTGATCTCTCTGAAGTTAGTATTTTTGTAGCAGGATATTAGATGGTTAAAACAATCCTTTTGGTGCTGTAATTTTGCTTTTGTTAGAAGAGAGATCAATACTTGTTGTCATGAAGCTGGCTAGATTTGCCACAAAACTTGGTAAAGAAATCAGGTGGAAGAATCCCTTCCCTGTGTGGGTCAAGAAGATCGCACAAAATGACCTTCTGGCAGTGTCCAGAACTGATGTATAGCTCAAAGTGTAAGCTAAACTTTTGATATAAATGAAAAAGTGACTGGTTTGACAAAAAAAAACAAAAACTAAAACACCACATCTTTATAAACGAAAATTCACAAGAAAAAGAAAATTTGTATAATTCAAATTTTTGCGAATTTATTACTCATTAAAAGTAATATAGTTTCTTATAATTTTTTGACAAAATTTTTCGTCAGGGAAAAATCATAATGAACAGCTAAAATATTTTTATATATTCAAGATTTGGTGGGAACAAATTTTTAAATTCAGACTACCGCCTAAATTTGGCATTGAAATTTTGTACTTTTCCTGACAGTTTAGTTCGTTGGCAAAAGTTTGAAAAATAACAAGGTAAAAAATGCATCAAAACTACGTAATTTTGAAATAATTTATGGAGATAAAATCATTAAAAATTTCCCATTCCTCACATATGGTTCTCACCACACTTAGCTTTCTTTCTCCGCCTCTGCTTTCTCTGCCTACCTCTCTCCCATGGTTATCCTCTCTTTAACCTCAACCCAATCAACCCATTTGCATGTCTCACACTCTTGATTTTTTTTTTGTTTTTGAGCCACACTCTTGAATTTATTCCTATCTAAGGTTGAAAATAAGCTAGCTAGGCCCAAAGAAGAAGTTTGCTCAACAAGTTCGATTTACAATTTCCGGTCAGTAGAATCGACTGGTACTCAATGAAAGATCGCTACTTTGGACACGTCCTTGAGTATTTAGTTACTGCTATCATTGAGTATTTAGTTGCTAAGGTATATGTCTCTTCGTTTCCCTTTCTCCGAACGACGATGTCTCTTCGTTTCTATTTCTCCGAACCACGCACTTTAACTTTTTCTATTTAATTTGTTTTTAAGTTATTTTTCTGCTATAAGTTTTTGTCTTTTTAAGTAATATGTTGATTATATGCTAATTACTACTCGAATGAAGATAAATTTCATAATTTCATACTGCACCCATATTTGTGTATTAAGGGAGGGCGCTGAAATTTGGGCATTTTTGTGTCTTTACTAAAATTTGTTGTTTGTTTTTGCGCTTGGGGTTTCTAGCTGTTTTTTGATGGCTTGTATATTATGGAAATAGGGATGCAATAGGTGGATTTGAAACAGGTTTCTGAGGATTATGGTTGTTAGTGCTCCCGATTGGAAGTTTGAAATTCAAGTACTTCAATTTCGTTGCAAGTTTCTGCTATTACGTTTTCTATTTTACATAATTAGTGAAAACAAATATGCATGCTTACCATTTGATCTGATTGCAAGTGTTCTCATTAACATGTCTTTGTTTTCTTGTAATTCTCCAAAGCATTCATTTTTATTTATCCCAAACACTTTTCTAATCTTCTTTCGTACATCTGTTTAAAATATTGCTCTTCAATGTTTGTGCTGGACAACTTTGCCTACAATGTTTTTTTTTTTTATTGTGTAATCATGGTGGGTTTAAGAAATGCACGACCAATTTAACTACAAAATAGTCTAGTATCTATCTTTATGGCTAGTAGCATAAGAAAAATATAGATCTTTTTCAACTAAACTCGAATGTGTACTACCCATGCATACCGAGTCAATGTTGTAAGTTGGTATTGTTGGTTGTAACTTGCAAGCACTATTTAAGGCAAATTAGATGACTGAAACTGCAACAACTCCACCACAATTTATATGGAGTATGTTTTAGGTTGTCATAAGCACGAGTCTCCAGCAAATTTAAGTGTGCAAATGGCTAACTTATGCGACTTTAATTAGTGGAGTATCATCACTACAATTTTATACTAATCTACTAGTACTACATTGTCTCTTATTTGATAATATTATTCGATTAAGCACTTAGTTTAGCACTTGCTCATGCTTATTGAGAAGAACCTAATGCCAAGTGTTGGATATTTGAGGTATCAGTGCTAAAAAGGACTCATTTGATAATTAATATGGATATATATATATATATATATGTATATAATGTATTCCGAAATTCAAGAAATTACCTTAGAACGAAGGTGGGGCTAGATACTTTGCATATTGATTGTGATTTATCTTAACTGCACAGTCCTCGATGCTAGACGTATGATAGCAAATTAACTTAATCGAGATCTAATCAGCAATTAGTAGAGGGGGAAATCCACATAGCTAACAGATGTATTTGTGTTCCTCACTAAGCCTATTGGTGGGAGGTGAAGCAAGAATTAGTCTCTATTGCATTATTAGGTCAGGTGAGTTTACGTGAGTCAAATCAAATGTATTAAACAAACAGCTCTAATAAGCTAAAACAAAATTGTTGTACCTAGCTTACATTATAATCAAATGACTGCATTAGAGACTTCTTGTACCTTGCTTACATTGTTGAAAGCATTAATCTTAAGTATCTGATTTTTACATATCCTAGTTTCCCTAGCAAGTTTTTACCTTAAATTGAGTTATAATCCTGGTGGCGTGCCCAAGTGACTCAATCACTTATTCCTATCATTATGCAGATTAATAAGGAATCAGAATAAGGATAGATAATTAAGTTTTTCTTTTTTTTTTAATTAACTTAGAGGATTTATCTTTAGTTTCATGAAAAATTGGAAAGCCATTAGATTCAGATTCTGAGAATGGGAAAAAAAAAAAAAAAAAAAGCACACAGGTTGCCCTAATTGGCGATGCATGTTATAAGAACTTCCCGTGTACAAAAAGATTCCTAAGTCCTTCTATGATCCATTTATTAAATCAATGCTTAAAAACACTATTAAACATCATTTTGGTTTTCTTTGCAAGTCTCAACTTACTGGAAGCAGTCAAACAATTAAATTATAGCTGGTATTAAAAAAAAAAAAAAAGGTTAGCTAACCATAGCAAGAGAATCAAGTAAAGCTCTTGAACAGTCATCGCAAGACTCTATGGATTCGCGAATATTGTATACATTTTTTGGGGTATGTTTTTGAAAGTATGATCTACTTTTCAATTAGTACATGAAGAAAAAAAATCCCAAAGTCAATTAGTAAATGCTATATTCCATCTTTTTTTTTTTTTTTTTCAAATAGAGTCATAATATAAGTCTAAGCACCATTGACAACCCAATATTTGCTTGTGTGAAAAACATGCTTGGTGTTCTTCACATTTGTCGTTTATTCTGGTTTTTTCAAATTACGTTAGCACAAAAAGAAGGAACACTTAAGACCAATCACAACGATCAATGGAAGATGGAGTTGAAGAGAATATGGAAGATGAAATTATGAGCTGAACATTGGGCAAAACAACCAGGTTATGTAACAGGTATGGGGTATGGAGTGGAGGCACCTATATCTTGTCAAGCTGATGTGTGTTTTGACCGAGAACTTGAGCTTTGCAAACAACTTGAACAAGTTGAATCAGAGCTGCAAGATGCTCATCCAAAAATAGAATCACTAATCCAAACTTATGAAGAGAAGATGGAAGCTGCAAAAGTCCAAATGCAACAGCCAATGCGTGAAGATATGCATAAAATGTTCATGAAGTTGATGTCTGGGGTGGCCAACATTTCTAATTTCACATTCTCACGGTATGTGGTTTTCTTATATATATATATATATATATATATATATATATATATATATATATATATATATATTTGAGTAAAGGTATGTGGCTATTTGACAACGTGACAATTTTTATACTCATATTTTTTAAATTTACATAAGTACAAATGAGATCATATAAGTTAGAATTGTATTATAGTTTGTGGTCAATTTTAATCTTTGTGTCCACTTGATTTTTAGTACCACCTGTCTACTCTTTTTGTACATATTGGCATATGCCTTTTAGGATAATTTGTTTTATTTCAAATTGTCATTTAGTTATACAACATGCCAAGTCTAGTTACAAATGTAAGGTGTTTTTCTGACTGTTACCTCTTATTTTTATGATGCAGATAAATTATTGCATCAAAGCACTGGAGCAGAATGTTTTTTGCTTTGACTTATTGCAAACACCAGATTCCATTGGAGGTTATGCTTTTGGGACAGCTTTAAACTGCAATTATGGCTGTATTTTTTAGGGGTGGCAATTTCTGACACGACCCAAAAATCCAACACGAACCTAACCCGAAAATAGCGGGTTTGGGTTGGGGGTTCGCGGGTCGGACCCGACTGACCCACGAAAGAAAACAGGTCGGGTTCGGGTCGACCCGCGGGTCGCGAACCCGAAAAGAAAAAAAAAAAAAAAAAGAAGAAGAAGAAAAAGAAGAAGAAGGAAGGAGAAGATGAAAAAAAGAGGAAAGAAAAGAGATTAAAACACACGAAAAAAATGATCAAACACATTTTTTGCAAATAGTAATATCAAAGTTGCTCATTAACATACACTTAATTCCTCTTACAATTTACTTTCATAAAGCTAAGTAGAATTTTTAATTTTTCTTACAATTTACTTGATTAATTATTCAATGAATGAAATTTGTGTTTGAATGTGAATAAGTGAAACAAAGCTACAAAATGTTAGTAGTGGTTTTTGGTTTTCTTTTTTTTTGAAGAAAAGAAGAAAGAAAAGACATTAAAACACACACACACACACACAAAATGATCAAACACATTTTTTGCACATACTAATATCGAAGTCACTTACTAAAATACACTTAATTTCCCTTATAATTTACTTTGAAAAACCTAAGTATAATTCTTAATTTTTCTTACAATTTACTTGATTAATTATCCAATGAATGAAATTTGTGTTTGAATGTGAATAAGTGAAACAAAACTATAAAATGTTAGTAGTAGTTTTAGGTTTTTTTTTTTCTTTTTTTTTTTTTCAGGTCGGTGGGTCGACCCTGCCAACCCGCCAACCCGTTTCGGGTCATGTTCGGGTTGAGCATTTTCGGGTTCACGGGTTGGCGGGTCAGGTTCGGGTTGACGGGTTGGCTGTTATACCCAAGTCTCAACTCAACTCAACTTGCCAACCCGCCAACCCGACCCATTGCCACCCCTAGTATTTTTGGACTCCACCTTTGACAATTTAGTTTTTGTTTGGCATGGATATTTCTAGGTTTAGGAATATATATTGGAAACTGATGAGCCTGTGAAAATTTACTTTTTGTTTGGCTTGGATGTTGCTGGATTTTGGAACTTACATTGGAATGCCGATGTTGCTGGATTTAGTAACATACATTGAAAAGTGATGAGTTGTGACAATTTAGTTTTTGTTTAGCTTGGATGTTGCTGGATGTAGCATTATACATTGGAAAGTGATTTTTTCATTAATGTATTTCTTTTGCTTAACATTAATTGGGTCCATGTACCTTAAATTCCTATTATAATTTTCCTTCACTTTGAACTAGCATTTATTATATTTGCAAATTTTAATTAAACAGGTATTATTATTACATCAAGACTTGGTATTAAGCTACAGTTGTACTTTTATTGACGAGTTGCTTTATCTTGTATAATTTATCTATTCTAACAACATTTTTTGTCGCAAAAAATATATTGACTATTTAGACGACCATGTTCGTTAGAAAAAACAGATCTCTAGTGCACTCTTTCTTGACAAAAAGTATGTTCAACTGATGAACACACGTTCAATATAGTTGGGAAAAAATTAATTTCTTCTGACAAAAGGACTTCGTTGGGACTTTTATTGGCAAAATTGTGCATCGTCACAAATATGTTTTGACGAAAATAATGTATTGTTACAAAAGCTTTTATCGACGGGCTTTATCTGATGACAAAAGCAACGAGTTGATTTCGTCACCATATATTTTTCTGATGAAATATTTTCACTTTAGCTGATGAAACTGTGTGTCACTAAAAAGCTTATTTCTTGTAGTGATCTTTGGCAGGGAAGAGTGGGTGAGGAAAATTTTTATTGCTAATGTTTTCTTGCAGCTTAATCTTTTGAAGCAAAGGCCACTACAAGAAAAACTGTTTTTTGTCACGTATTTTGTCGTCAGCTAAAGTGAGAATATTTCGTCAGAAGAAGATATAGTGACGAAATAAGCTCGTCGCACTTATCGTCAGGTAAAGTCCGTCAATAAAAGCTTTTGTGACAATGCACTGTTTTCGTCAGAAAAAATCCCAATGAAGTTCTTTTGTCAGAAGAGATTAATTTTTTCCCGACAATACTTGTTGTCACTGTAGGTATACATGTTTGTCAGCTAAACATACCTTTTTATCCAGGAAGAGTGCATTAGACAGTCCTTTTTTCTGACAAAGATGGTTGTCTAAATAGCTATTCTCTTATTTTTGAGAAAAAAATGCTGTTGGAATAGACAGATTATACAAGACAAAAGAATTTGTTAATAATAATATAGCTGTAGTTCAATATCCAATACTTGACCGTAACAAAGATACTTGTCTAGTCCAAAATGAAGGAAAACTATCATCGAATTTTAATGTATAATTTTAAATCCATTGATGGAAATATCACTTTTCAATGTATATTTCTAAATCCAGTAACATCCAAGCTAAAGAAATACATTTATGGAAATATCACTTTTCAATGCATATTTCTAAATCCAGCAACATCCAAGCTAAACAAAAACTATATTGCCCAGCTGGAATACCAAAAATACAAACACAATTATAGTTTAAAGATGTCTAACGACCCAAAAGCATAACCTCCTAAAAAATCTGACGTCTTCAAATCCAAAAACAATCTGCTCCAGAACTTGATGCAATTATCTGTACCATTGAAAAAATGTAATGGTAAGAAAAGAAAAAATGTAACGGTAAGAAAAACACCTTACATTTATAAGACATCTAGCCAAATATACCCAAAAAATAAAAAAATTACAGAGCTACTACTAAAAGAATAAATAAATAAAGAGATTAAAGTTGACTGTAAACGATGATACAACTCTAACCTATTTGAACTTGTGTAAAATTAAGAAATTCAATTGAGCCTTTTGGGAATAAATGCATTTTTTCCTGTATAGAAAGCAATATGAGTTTAAAATCTATCATGTCAGCCATATAGGTTCCTAAATTCAACTTTATGGACCATCCTATGCTTTTAAGGGGATAAAGAGTAAGAGTTGGGAAACCTCAGTCCAAATGGACACATCAAGATATGGACTTGAAGTTCCACTTGTAAACACTATACTTTTAGTTATTACAGAAAAATCAAGGACTCAATAAGCATGTTGAACACAATACATATACATCTGGGATTCAGATGCAGTCTGCAATTAGAGAACTCATCGTCATTAGAGTCTCTTCTTAATATGCCTTAACAATAACAAAGCTTGCTACACGTCATGCATTCACACAGCAAAAATCGTGAAAATGTTGAAGAAGGAAAATGTCAATGACAATAAAAGACACGGTATTCAATCAGAGAGCTCATTAATAATAAAAGATGTGGTATTCAATTAGAGAGGTCATTATCAGTATCTCTTCTCAACATGCCTGAATAATAACAGAGCGACAAGTCATGAATCAGCACAGCAAAGATCACGACAATGTTGGAAGTTTAACAAGGAAAATGTACCAGATAAAGAAAAGAATAAAATCTAATTCCTGTACAAATATCTATATGAACGTGTACTTCGAGTAAAAGGACTCTTTAGTGTGCCTCAATCATTTGAAAGCTGATTGTCAAATCCTAACTTATCAGTCACAAAAAAGTGCAAGGAATAATAAATTAATAAATAGATTAAATTGCAGCATAAAACATGGATTTCAATACTGCAAGACATGTTAACTAAAAAAAGCCGTGACACGTAATGTAGGCAAATACTGGCAGATGTTGTTATACTTTAGTTGTATACAAACTAAACATAATCTACTTCAGCCCTTTGGTCCGCAAAAATTATCAGATAAAACACTATTCATGTTTGTCAAATAAATGGGAATTCCAGTCATTGAGGGAAAACACTATTCATGTTTGTTCTAAATTCTGTCACATGTTCTCATGTAGGAATTTGAGCATTCTACTCACTCTCACTCTGAGACAAAAATAGACCAGAGACGTACAAGAAATAAATTTCTAGTCTTGTTGCCTAGATTGCATATACAAACTGAAATCGCTACATATACTTTAGCCAAGCAGATGAATGAATGCAATGTCATCCAGGACACGAGCACAAGTTATGCAATTGAATGGAAAGATTGAAGCTGTAAAGTGTGAATGGAAGTATCATCAGCAAAACATTGCAAATGAACTTCATGCTATGCCTTCACAATGCAGGGAGCTTTGCATGAAAACATAGGAATTCAAGCTGCATGTGCTGAAATTGAAAATCAAATTGAAGAGATGAAGAAAGAGGCTATGGAGAGTGGAAACAATTTATATGCAATTTGGATGCTACTACCGAATGTACCTAATTGCCAATGCTAGGAAGAGTAAACTGAAATATAAAATGGTTGGTAAGAGAAGATTGGACAACATTCTAAATTGTCATTGCTTCAGATGATTATAAAATATTGCACCTTCCACATCTTATTGCCGGATTCATGCAAAACTTTATAACCACACAAATGGTGGACTTGACTTAGTATTCAACTAGTTAACTGGATGTTTTTGTACTTAACAATTTCTTTCATTTTCTTCCAATCTGCCATCATTTTCTTCTTTTGAGAGTGCAAAATAGAATACAATAAAAACTAATAATTGTCATTCAACTTTTAACGGAAGCAATTATATTAAAATCTGTAATACTAAAGTCCTATGTCTTGAACTTCCCTCCATTGCCCCTTACCCTTACCCCATCCACTCCAACCTACAAAAACAAAAAAGGGGAACTTTTGTGAAAATGCTAGGTGATTTGCGTGGGGTTGTTTGCAATTAGGGGTGTTCACAGTTTGGAATATTAACCTAAAATCAACCGATATATTTTAGCATGAATATGGGGCATTTGTTAAACCATTTTTAGCTTGAATAATTATAATGTTAGAAAAATATATTCTTGTTGTTAAATGTTTCTATATTTAACTTTAATCTGCATAAAGTTGTGTGATCTAAAAATAATCCAATAATATTAACATGTGGTTCCAACTTCCCACAAAAATGCATCCTCTTATAGTTTGAAAAAGTCAACAATTTAGAATGCAACTCAACTTGCTTTCGCCCTTGCTTAAGGATAAAAGGGTCCATGTCCATCTTGTGGGTTAATACGCAAAGCCTCACTTTTTTCCCGATAAAAATAATTTGATGTCAATACCGTGGTCTGAAAATTCTCATTAATCTCCAATACCTCAGCCAACCCATTGCCACATCCCTTTGACATACTCACATCAATCATAATTGCTCTGTTGCTATAATCGCCATTAATCCCACCTTCTTGAAGTTCCCTACAACTACATCAGTATGGTTTCTCAACTCTTAGCAATTGGCCCCTCAGGCCTCAATGTAGTTAAACATGCCCTAACACTCGGCAAAATTTTTGGATTAACATAAGAAAATTCATGAGGAATCCCATCAAAGGGATCCTCTATGTGCCCACAAACCCAACATAAGAACACTTACTCAATATAAACTTTAATTTTTTTTAAATTAAGTACCTTTTAAGCCCTAATTATCATCAACGGCCAAAATTAACACAAATTCTACAATCAAAGTATTTATTAACATGGTATCCATAAAAAGCAACTCCAAAATTTCAGAAATTAGAAACAAATTGGGGGAAATAAAGTACCGACAGGATAGTTACAGATGTGAAGCAAATTTGTGAACTTGTGAGCATTTTGAGAGAGGGAAAGGAAGAGATATATTTACCTCAGCGGCTAAATACTTAAGGATGGCAGCCATGTTGACTGAAGAACTGCAGCCAATCCGTTCAAAGGAGCAACGTTTCTTCAAGAACTATCCGATTCTGCAGCTAGACCCGAAATCGCCTTCTTCTTTGGGCCTTGTTAGCTACCTTTTCAACTAACAGAATCAAAAGTGTGGCTCACCAAGGGGAAAAAAAAAAAAAAAAAAAAAAAACAGAATCAAGAGTGTGGGTGACATGCAAATGGGTTGATTGGGTTCAGATTAAGGTAAGCACAAGGTTGTGGAGAGAGCGAGGTTGACAGAGAGCCTTGTAGGATAAGAACCGTGTGTGAGAAATGTGCCTTTCTATTGAGTTTTGTCTTGACAAATTGCATCAAAGTGACATAGTTTTCGAGCAATTTTAACCCCATTTTTATTTCTAGTTTTTGCCAACAAACTGGATTGTCAGGAAAAGGGTGAAACTTTTGCTGCCAAAATTAGTCGCGTAGTCTCAATTTAAAAAATTTTTCCCACCAAAACTTAATATCCTAAAATATTTCAATTGTTCATATCCTTTTCTGACAAAAAGTTTTTTTCAGAAAAATATAAGAAACTATTATATTACTTTTAGTAAATAAAAGTTTCTTAAAAAATTGAATATACAAAATTTCTAATTTCTTGTTAATATTTTTTTAATAAAGATATGATGTTTTTGTGACAACAAAATTTGTTGACTAAATTCACTAATTGTCAGAATAATTTTCCAACTTGTAAATGGAGATGGTGGGAGTGAAAAGAAATGGTTTCTCCTGACAAAAGTTATTTTCGTCAGTGAAAATGGGCATTTTAACTTACGAAGGTTTAATTTGTCAGTATAAATCATTTTTTTTCTCGACAAATTTGTTTTTCACCAGCTAAATTTCATCACCAGAAGTCATATTTTTTGTTGTGGGTGCCTAGGAAACGTGAAATTCAACATGTAAACGTCAAGCTTTTGAAGGAGGTACTAGAGGTGAGGTTAGAAAGCATAGTGGATCGAGCAATAAGATCTCTTAATAAGCGACTTGAGCAAATAGAGCACTCTCAAAGCCAATAAAAGAGTAGGCAAGGAGGAACTCGAAGATATGAATTGTATGACTTTCATTAAGAGAAAGATGAAATTGATAGGAGATCAAGACTTGGAAGGCGTGATCATGGCCAAGGAGGAAACGCCATAAGAGGAATTAAGATGAAGAGCCTTACCTCCTAAGGAAAAACGGGTTTCAAGGCATATATTGAGAGGTTGGAGATGAAACCCAAGGGGGGAAAATCTAGTTTTAATTCAAACTCCTCAAGCCCAATTAAGTAGAGGAATAATTAAATTGATGATTGGAGAGATCAAAGCTAGTTTACGTTCCCCAAATTCAATGGAGAAATGATTGAGTTTATGATTGGAGAGATGAGCGAACTAGTTCAAGTTCTTCAAGTCCAACCAATTGGAGGAATGATCGAGTTCATGGTTAGAGAGCTTAACGAGCTAATTCAAGTTCTTCAAGTTAAACTGATTGGAGAAGAAAACAAGCTAGTTCAAATTCTTCAAGTCCAATCAAAAGAATAATCAAACTTTTGATTAGAAAAAAGAACGTACTAGTATAAGGTTTCAAGAGTCCTCAAAAGCTAAGGGTAGTGTAGCCACTCTAAAGTCGCAAAAAGAGAATCAATGTGAGACACCATCAATGAGTCACCACCAAGTGCTTGAAGTGCATGAGATTTGGATACATTGCGTCTCAATGTCCAAACAAGCGAGCAATGGTGACAAAAGACAACAGTGAAATGAAAAGCATCTCATCAAGTGATGGAGAAATACCATCATTGAAAGGTAATAATGAAGATGTGGTAGAGCAACCTACCCATAATGAGGTGATGGTCCTCAAGCGAGCTCTTGGCATGCAACCTAAATAGGATGGAGAGGGAATGCAATGGGAAAGCATCTTCCAAACTAGATGCCATGTTAATAACAAGGTACATGGTATGATTATTGATGAAGAAAGTTATATTAATGTGGTTATTCATTTACTTGTTAAGAAGCTAATATTACTCATCTTGAGACATCCACGACCTGACAAGTTGCCCTTATTGATTGATAATAAAGATTGGAAGGTTAACAATAAAGTGAAAGTGAAGTTTTCTATAGGCAAGTATCATGACAAAGGTCTTTGTGATGCTATGCCATTTCAAACATTTCATTTACTTTTGGGGCACTCATGGCGTTGTGAAAGAAAAGCCATGTATAAGGAGCATAAGAATAGATATTCATTCATGTAGGGTGAATGTAAGGTCGTATTAGCATTGTTGACATCTTATGAGATGTATAACGATCAAGTGAGGATAGCCAAAGAGTGTAAAGAAAGAGAACAACAAATAAGCACACAAGGCAAAAAAAAAAAAAAAAAGAGTGAGCAAAAAGATGAGATTGTGCAAGATGAAAGAGAGGGTGAGCCTAAAGTGATCAAAAGCAAAGAGAAGAGAATGTACTAGAAAATCAAAGGATCGAGAAAAATGAAAGAAAAAAGGCAATAGATGATTCGGCCTTGGAGATAAAACAAGAGAGAAAACCAAATTTGATTGCAAAAGCCAAAGAATTGAAGAGAGGACATTGTACCTACCAACCTCTATTTGTACCTACATATGAGGAGGTTTTGTGTTTTACTAATTCGATCAATCTTTGCTATCCTAGTGTGCTATTTCTTTTATGCAAGATACTAATGATTTCTCTCACAACGGTTTACCTCATGAACTATTTTCACTGAAAGGCATGAAGTACGAAGCGCTACTTAAGGAGCTTAAAGAGTCTTAAGGGCATGAATTGATAAGTTAGGTGACGCACTTGATCGGTGGTATGATTTAAATTTTTTTCCTAATGTTGGTTTCATGTTTGTTTTAATACTTACTGAAGGTTTGCATATCAGTAATTATTAGAATAAGTGATAAGTAATAATTTTACCTATTTTAGCATAGTATTACATATATATTTTTAGTGTGTTTTTAGTACATTTTAAGTATTTTAATATAAAAATGGCTCAATTTCATAATTTTTCTTCCATTTGAAGAATTTCTCAAAAATTAGGGTTTTTATCCGATTTTTATAGTTTTGAAGCAAAATTTATACTTTTAGCAAATTAATGCACAATCTTTGTACAATCTTTTAGGTTTTATACATTCAATCACAATTTGGATCAATTGGAGTAAAGATCATCACATTCACAACGGATTCAAGGATGATTGGATTTTGAATTTCAATAGAACAACTTTTATATTCAAACTTGGAGGATTGTTTTGCTCAACTTTTGGAAAATTCTCATCAACATATTCACCATGGAATTAAAGGATCAACATCACAATAAGGTCTAAAGGTCACAAGAGGCATAAACAAGCAAAAAAGAAGTGCAAAGAAACAATGGAAATGAAGAATTGGACAAAACTAGACATCGGTAACAGTGACACATTTTTGTATTTTGGAAATAACTTGAGTTACAAATGTTGGATTGAGATGATTCTTATGGAATGTTAAAGCTAAGAGAATACTCTACAATTCTTATGAAGACATCAAAATCCAGTTCTTACATCTTCAAAGCCAAAAATCCACATTACTAAAGAATAAAGCTCTTCCAATTATGTCTCAGTATTTTGGCCATATCTTTGCATCCCGAACTCCAAATGACTTGATTCTTGTGGTTTTGGAAAGCTGATTCAAAGGGCTACAACTTTTTTGTTTTGAGAAAAAGCTGATTCTGACTTCTTCTGGGAGCAATACGCGGCTGAAGATACACGGCTAACCAGACGCGTATCGTCAGGCGCGTATCATGCATGTTGACCAGAAAATGACACTTTCAACTTGCAGCTTATCTTCCAGCCCCTTTTGATGACTTTTTGAAGATTCTTTGCACCTGTACCACCTAAGGAAACTATTAGCAAAATTCAAGGGAAATCTTTTTGTGATTTAAAGACAACTTGTCATGCAATTTGCCATGCAAGTTGGTGAGATTGATTAGGGTGAATTTGTTCTATAAATAGGGAGCTCTTGCAAGACATTTAGAAGAAGTCTTGAAGGGAGGAGCACTCCCAAAGTAGTTAGTTTACTAGTTTTCTTTGTAGTTTTATAGGAAATTTCAATACTTGTAAGAAAACTCTTGGAGAATTCACTTGTACTATATCATATTCAAGGAAGAAATGAAGGAATTGGAGCCATTGAATTGAGAATTTCTATCTCTTTCTGTTTATTTCCTTACTTGTTATGAATTACTTTTTGAATTCTTATACTTTCAAGTTTTGAATTCCATGCTTAACTAAATACTTGTCTTAGGGTAAGATGAAGCTAATTATATGATTTGAATGTTATTATACTTGCTATAACTTGTATTTGCTTGTTCATCTATCAAGGTTTAATATTTGTAGTAGCTTGATCAACTATTGCAAATCATTTAGATGTTATTTGACATTGAAAATTGCTTATAACATTGGAAAATGGTAGATGAAACTTATATTGTACACACATGCAAATAGTGGTATAAGTAGGTGGATTGAGATTGTTTAATATCACAATTCATGCATTTCACAAGAGTTCATCATGAACATAGTTGAACTCTAGTCAATTCTTTGTAAAAACAAGTCTTGATTACATATGGAATTGCAATCCTAAGCAAGACAAGATTGACATAGCAAGGTGTTAGTTCATTCAATCATATTACTAGTGGATTCTACCCCCTTTTACTTGTATTTGAGAAATTCTTCCATTTGTTTTACTTCAAGTATATGAATTTTCTTACCTTGCACACCACTTGTTTGATAATTTGTCTAGATAATAGAGCAAGTTAGTAGCTTTGGTACTTGCTAAATCTTGTTTCCTCGTGGGATCGACCCTAATACTTCCCCTACTACATTTGACCCGTGCACTTGCAGAAAGGGGTATTAGGTTATAAATTTTATTACTTGTTTGTGTGAATTTTGCTTAATTTTGATAGTACCTAAACCTCACAATCAATAAGTATGTTAATTGCACTAAATTCTTTGAATCTTTGAAAGTTAGCATGAATGTCCAAGAATTCAATGTTCTAGAATATGTGTTATGTGACAATTTTACATATAGTAGGATAGCTACTTTATTGTTTCTTGTTTAATAAGTGCACTTATTAATAGTATTTACATACTCAATTGTCTACTTTATTGTTTCTAGTTCTTTAATTTACATACTCAATTGTCACGCACTAGATTTGGCTATAGAGTCACACTATGTGTATCATGCTAGTGGTATGAATAGTATTTTTGATATTATGAATTCTTATATAGTACAATGTTAAAATTTTCTTATGAGTAGCATTTTGAAAAGTTGTCACTTCAATTCAACTAAGGTCTTTAAAGATTGACAGCATGTAAAAGTTTTCAAGGCTTTAAATATCAATTGGATTTGTGCACTGTTATGATGAAATTATTTTTAAGCATTTGAGTGTACTTAGATTTGGTGCAATAGATGTTGACTTATATAGTTTCAAAATTTGCAAGGGATGGATTTGTATACTCAAGGAAAATATTCCTTCTCAAAGAAATTTTGAATGAAATGGAAGGCATATTGTTGAAGTATACAAGCCAAAATCATTAAGTAAGCATAGCTTCTTGGAGTTTACTTTCATTGTCACTAATTTGATCTTTTGCAATGTAGTAGATTTGAAGGCAAATCCTTTTCGAGAAGAGGGGAATGATGTGAATCCATTCGCACAAACACTTCACAAGCTTGTTGATAAAGATTTGAGGACAAATCCTTTTCAAGAGTAGAGGAATGATGCAATTCAAGGCCTACTACTAAGGAAAAATGAAGAAATGGAAAGAAAAGAGTTTGACAATAAAGACATGCTTTGGTATTTTGAAGATAATTTGAGTTACAAAAATTAGATTTAGATGATTCTTGAAGTATTTGAAATTAAGAATATGCTCTACAATTCTTATGAAGATATTAAGGTCCAATTCGTATGTTTTCAAAGCCAAAAGTCCAAGTTACCAAAATATATTTTGCATTGATACTCTTCTAATCAATCCTTACTATTTTGAGCAAATCTCTGCACCAAGACCTCAGCTTTCTTCATAAAATTATTTGGCCAAGAATCAGATTAGCGAAAACAGCCTTCAAAGGAGTGCAAGTGTGACAGGAAATTATGTGAGAAATCATTCTTGTGGCACATTACCGTGCGTGGGAACCAGCCAAGGGAATGATCAGAATGCTTGATGATTCCCACAACTCATTCCTATGTACGGGAACTAGGCACGGGAATGATCTGGAAAGGTTACGGGATTTTTTTCTGCACTTTTTTAGTTGTAATAATCTAAATTATTAATAGAGTTTTTTATGTCATTTCTAGCTCTTATTTCTAGCTATAAATATGCTATTCTTGTAAGACTTCTTAATTATTAATAGAATTTCTATTTGAGAGTTTTCTTCCTTTGGACCTTGGGAACTCTTTTGAATGTCTTAGGATTTACTCTAGGTTTTCTTGACTTATCAATCAAGTAATCACCTTGGTTGTAGCACCTTCTACCATCTAAACTTGGTTTGCTAATTCGTTGCATCATAGGTTGAGACAATATCAAAGTTCGCCATCTCGAGGGTTAAAGAGGTCGAGTTTTTCCATCCTCCAAACTTGGGTATTGGTTAGATCGCAATTCCATATTAGCTGCGGAATTTCCTCCACTTCAATGTTTCTAAAATTGGGCCATTTGAACCAAACTCCTTCCTAATTGAACTGGCCTGCTCAAGAACTGTATCAATAGCCATTTGTCCCTCAGTTCTGAGTATGTGTTGCAACTACACAAAAATCCAAGAACAACCCATTTGAGAAAAACCAAAAATATGAAATGTGTCGCAAAGAAAATTGTAAAAAAAATTATTGCTAGGGTTTATGAATTAAATAGTAGCAAAAAATCTTTTTCCCCCATTTATTTTCTTTCTCTTTTTTGTTCATAAAGAACCTTGCAAAAGAAAGAGCAGAAGATATAAGGGTATCAAAAGCTTTTATCACATTGATGCAGGTGTTGCTAGAGGTTTTGTGTTTCCCTTCTTGAGGCCTCTAATTCAAGAATACTAATTTTGCACTATTGACAATGTAAGACTGCAAAGATGAATTAAAAAGAAGATCATAACTTTATAAGGACAAATTTGAAATGCCTTTTTTTTATTGAACTTTGATTTCATAATTAACTTACATAGACAAGATTACAGTTCACCAGCTTCTTAACATCATCCAGTGTTATCACATCTCGGTAAAGATATCCCCTTATTTGAAACCAAACCACTAATCAATTTGAGCATTTTTTGTTCATATTTTTCATGAATTATGGTGAACTAAATTGAAGCATTGTTATGAGTTGTAGATAGTGTATTCAAAATTCAAATTATAGATTAGGATAAGAAGATAGAATATTAATTAGGATAAGATAGAGAATCAATTATGGATGATTTAACATCCATATTTAAACTTTTCTAGATTCGTTGTATATATTCCTAGTGTAAAGCCTATAAATATTTTTTGTCACTGAACTTACTATTCTATGACAATTCTAAGTCGTCACTAACACTTCAATTTGGGCTGAATTTTCTATGACAAATTTTTCTAGTCACTGAAACTTTCTTCAGTGTCGACTTCCACCGCCACTAATATCTTGCCTATTCAAAAACAAAGCTTTGTCGTCACTAATACTTTTCAAATTCAATGACAAAGGGGTATCATCACTAATGCATTTTTTAATGATGAAGTTTGTCATCATTGATGATTTATTTAACAATCCATGGTCATCACTAATATAATAAGTCATCACTGATTATCACCCATCACCCATCAGGACAAGACTTTACCAATATCACAAATTAATCACAACATCATCTATACCAATATTTATAAAAATGCCATCCCTTCAATTGCCAAATATATTATCCAAAAATGTACAAAAGTCATTTAATATAGTATTTGTGCAATAAATTCCTTCGATGCACAAAACAAAATATAAAGAAAATAAAAAAGTTAGAACTATCAGGCAATAAGGTAATTCTCTGCCTAAACACTCTGTTGTCAACTAGCATACACAAATTTTAAGAAACATCTCAATAACTGAGTTTTGATAGCAACCAAAGTAAGAAAGATACACAAATTTTAAACATCCCTTGTTGTCAACTAGCATACTGAACAATCTTTGTTTCAATTGAAACTTTGTCACCTCCACCAACCTTGCCAATCTACTTTCCATTTTCTGAATGGGCATTGATGTCACTAGCCAGAGCTAAGGAGCATTTATGTGGCTAATTGATTGGAATATATGCCAAAAAAAAATAATGTCAAATGTGTAGCTGTCAGAAACGGATTGACGAATATATACTCGACGTGTTTGTTAAACACGTCGAGGTATTTTTTTTTTTTTTTAAACAACCCCGACGTATTTCCGGAACACGTCGAGGTCGACGTGTTCCGAAAACAAGTCGGGCTGCCCGACGTGTTCCGAAAACACATCGGGAGTCGACGTGGCTTTTTTAAAAAAAAAAACTGATTTATGTTTATAGTTTTAAATGTAAGTTATAAATATAACTCATATTATATTTATGAATAAATACATAATATAAATATAAATTATCTGATATTTATATTTATATATGAATAAATATTAAATTATATTTATACTTATGAATAAATACACAATATTTACAAAATTATCAATTGTAAAATTCAACTATGTATTGTATATTAAAAAAATTATATTATGATATATATTAATTACTTAAAATTTTTAATCATAAATTTTACTTTTTTGTTCTTTCATTAAAGACAATTTGTTAATTAATAACAATTGATTGGTGATTTATTTGATTGGATAATACTTATTGAGGCTAATATACATTTTTTCAATGTTGGAGTACAATTGTTGGAACACTTTTTTGTTCAATCCAACATTGAAAAAATGTATATTAGCCCCAATAAGTATTATCCAATCAAATAAATCACCAATCAATTGTTATTAATTAATAAATTGTCTTTAATGAAAGAACAAAAAAGTAAAATTTATGATTAAAAATTTTAAAAATTAATATATATCATAATATATTTTTTTTAATATACAGTACATAGTTGAATTTTACAATTGATAATTCTGTAAATATTGTGTATTTATTCATAAATATAAATATAATTTAATATTTATTCATATATAAATATAAATATCAGATAACTTATATTTATATTGTGTATTTATTCATAAATATAAATATAATTTAATATTTATTCATATATAAATATAAATATCAAATAACTTATATTTACATTGTGTATTTATTCATAAATATAATATAAGTTATATTTATAACCATAAATATTTATAACTTACATTTAAAACTATACATATAAATCAGTTTTTTTTTTAAATGCCACGTTGGCTCCCGACGTGTTTTCAGAACACGTCGGGCAGGTTGACGTGTTCCGGAAACACGTCGGGGTTGTTTAAAAAAAAAAAATACCCCGATATGTTTAACAAACACGTCGAGTATATATTCGTCCAATCCGTTTCTGACAGCTACACATTTGACATTGTTTTTTTTTTTGGCATATATTCCAATCAATTAGCCCATTTATGTCACTACTTAACAGCAAAGTTAAAATTAAAGATTAAACAAATTCAACAAATAAAGAAATAAAAAAGCGTATAAGAACAAATAAGCTTTTAATATTTTAGAAGTTTATTTCTCAACTTGTGTTCTACATCATGTGTAACAGCATAAATTGAAAGCCTTTAAAAAAAAAATGGACAAGTTATAAGTACACCCACACAATCTTAAACTACAAAAATAAAGTACACTGTTGGCCACTGACTTTGAGATGAAATTGAATGAAAATAAGAAAGCATCTGGAGATGGATGGTTCTGAAAAGAACAATGCTCAATAAAGTGAAAATAAGAAAGCATCTGGAAATGGATGGTTCTGAAAAGAACAATGCTCAATAAAGTTGGTGGACAAAATCCCATTGAATCTTGTCAAATAACAGTTATCTTTTCAAAGAGGTGGATGCATGAGGACACTTGAGTTTGGGAAAGAACTTTTGGCATCACATGCAAGTTAATAAGATCAATTTTTTGACAAACACCTACCCTTTAAATCCCTGGTTTTAATGAACCAAGAGAACATCCAAGAAACTCAAAAGAAATACTAAAGTTGCAATCTTTTTTTCTTTTTTTTTTTTTTTTTTTTGTGCATTGACTTGAGCTTAATTCAAGAGAACCATGTATTCAAAGAAGCCCAATTCAACTGCTTGATTGCAATTCTATATATCAACATTACGTGATAGGGTGTAACTTATGACAAGCTTATAGGATACAGATGCTCCACTGGGTATAAGGTGAAGAAAAATTACTTGTTTTGGTCTCCCAAAATGATAAGCTACTAATTTCACGTGCAAACTTTTGGAAATGACTTCCCAAATCACCTTTAGTACCCATTTTTTTTTGTTGCATTTTATAGTTTTGAGACTGCAACTTATTTTCAAATGGCTTCATATATCCTATGTTCAACTTTAGTTGATAGATTTCATTCCTTCATGTAACTTAAGGACATCACATAGCACAGATATCAAGATGGTGGAATAAAAACTCAAAAATCAAAGTATTTTATGATCAAATTTTGATACTTCCATATGTTTCATCATCCAGTCACTTCAGTTATAGTTGGTAAGCTAGTGCTTTTTCGTTGTAAACTCAAAGCCTTGGCAACTATCATACTAAAGTTCCTAGACTACTGAGTGATCCACAAAGACAGCACTTTAGAATGGAATTTTAGCATACAAGCTGCTGTCAGACTAGTACAAAACTAATCAGGTAATGGGAGGGATTGACAACAATGGAATGAACAATGTAAAAGTTCCTTCAAAACATAGAAACTGAAAAAACACAAAAAGTGAATAAGAAATGGTGGACATAGATTAACATGTTTGAAAACTTAATATATGAAACTTATTTACCTGCAGACTGACTTGAGTTTTTTCTACTGCTTTCTTGACAAATTCCTCACTTTCCAAGTTCAATAGGCCAACCTACAAAGGTAGAAAGTACATGAAATTTGAAAAATGAAAAACCATCTTATCTATATGCAATATATAAAATAGGACATCAGGAAAAAATATGAGAAAACAAAACTTTCAAGCATTCTTCAACAAAATAGAGATAGGAGAAAAAGAGGTTACCATCACAGCTGAAAAGGATATGAAAGATTAGTAATATGGAAGAAATTAAACTAGAGAAGAGGAAGAAAATCACCTCCTATGAGATATGGATGCCAAGTAATTCAGATTGCAAATGTAATTGGGTATTGGCTAGTTTTGGCACCTACAATAATTCATTCAAACTATAAACATTAGTATTTGTTTAAACACAACAAACAAATACGCATTTCTGAAATTACAAAAAGCTTAAATATATGCATAAAAGGCTATCAAATTATTCACTAGCCAAAACTTTTCACCTGTCTCAATGTTTCAAAAAGCTTTCACTGTTCAACGCTTTCAATCAGTACTACTTTTCAATTTCACCTGTTCCAATGTTTCAAAAAGCAAGTAGACCAAATCAATCAGACAATCTATCTAACATATTATGGGCAAGATATTAGTCCCAGAACAGGAAAAATAGTTACTCCAAGAAAAGAAAAAGATGTTCAAGCTCTATAAAACCCTGTTCATTGATTAGGAATTGTCAAAAAAAGTACCAGACGAACTTAACATGTCTACTGAAAAACATCTTAACAAATTTAGCATCTGCAATGACAAGGTGAGCATTTTAAAGGATTTAAAGTAGCCTTAAAGGGTGAATACTTTTTTTCTTTTCTTGTAATGATTCTTAACATTCAAAAGAATATAGATCCATGGAACAAAATAGAACTCCAACTAAAATAATGAAAAAATAAAGACAAAATGTCTATTTAAATGATAGTCTGTAAACAGTTTAAAAATGTTTTAAAACATTTCTATAAACAGTTTAAAATTGTTTTAAAACATTGGCCTACACAATAATACAATTCAAAGCTAGGTTATAGGGTTATCAAGCCACACTTTTTTATGGCTATATTGCAACAAAAGGCTTTAATCATAACTAACCCCATCTCGATAGATAATTAATTCATAACTCATTCCAAATCACTGATTAAGCTACAAAGTTTAAGACGACTGCTTGGTATATAACATAAGTACACCACCCAACCACATCGTGGACCATCACCACCTTCCCAATGGCTGCCACAACCCAATTCCCCTTTCATTCCAACAAAAGGTGAAGGATGAATAATCCTAATTTAAGAAGGAATACATAGTTATACTCTATCTCAATAACTTAAGTTCATTGATAGAGATTTTCTCAAAATATAAAAAATTGTGGATATACATCATGTAGCATTTGGCTTAGGTGCTTAATTAGAATTTCAAAAAATCTTTTTTGTTTACATTGTCAAGCTAATAGTAGAAAAAACATTTAAACTCTTGAAGCATTTAGATAGATGATAAAAAAAAAAAAAAAAAATTCCACAGAGAGTCCAAAAAGAAAAAAATTCCACAAAAACTTTTATAAAATTTGCAAAGGCCGTTTCCATGACCATGACTTGGCAGCCACCAATGGATTAGAACCTCCGTAATAGGAAATTTTTCTGGTCTCTCAATTAATGGTCAAGACTCCCAGGGACAAGAACCTTAAATACCAGAAGGTAAATGGCAGTGACAGAAGTAACCTGAATAAGTTAGTAACACACACTTCGACCCAACCTCTTGCCACTCTCTTAAGAAATATACGGTCCAACAACACATTTTTAGCAGAATTTGGAATATACATGGCCATGCATAAAAGTTGGAACCACAAGAACTAGATTCTAGTGGTGCCATAAGAACATAAAACACAAAATCACAACACTCACAAAAAATGGCACCACCACAAGTAAGTCTTGAACAATGTCATTGGTAAAGCAAATGTAAAGTAGACATGGGAATACCAAATTAATAAAAATACAAATCATACATTTAACCAGATAAGAGACATGAGAATACCAACCACATAAGTTTAAGCACAAAACTGAAAGAATGCAAAGCAAATATTCCACTGCACCAACAGTATATAACCATAAATATAACACCAAGTTATAAAGCACGAGTATTTTATGTAGTATCTACATAAAACTGACAATATAGACGCATTAGATATTGATTACAATGAAAATAAACAGTAGAAATCAGGCTAGCTAACTCACAAAGTTTCAATAATGGCCATATCAAAACTGCATCTCAACTTTAGGTTGCCCTTCTCTCAATAGGTAAAGTAATTTCCACTACTATTTTGATGTCTTTCTTATTTATGCACAGACACCAAAGTTGAACCCCTCGATTTTTAGACAAAACCTATTTAAGCCCTCAATTGCCAATAGTAGCACCATACATATCAACGCCATTTGCTATCTGTTGAGTGTGTAATGAAAATACTTTCACATGTAAACAAATCCTCTCATTATCTTATTCAGTCTAATGAGATCCATTTGCTATTAGTTCTTGCTATCAGTTCACAAATGAGATCCAAAAAATGGAAGTTCACAGATGCCCCAATCAGTTGCACGCACCCCACTTTATTTTTTTCTCCATTGGAATTTCCAAAAAAGATCGAACGGTGCAAAAAAACAATTCATAACCAAGAATCCAACTGTATAGTTTCTGACCAAAAGCAATAATATTACCCAACTACTTCACACACTACTCTTAGACCAAACCTCTGATAAAGTAGATCCAACACACTAATCAACTATGCAAGCCTAACTACATCCTAATTATATGCATTCATAAATGTAACTTCCAACTTTCAAATCCAATATTGCACACTTGCAAAAAAGCAGTGTACAAATCAATAAAAACCAAAGCTTTGTTGAAAGCAAGAATCAAGCAGTAAGAAGATGATCATACTCTGAAGAGTAGCTTAAGCTGAAAAGAAGAAAATGGCAGGAGTCCAGAAGCAGCAATCATGTATGAATTGCCGTCTATACAACCAAAGGAATAAGAATGAAGAATATTGTTGTTTGATTGAAAGAAAAAGAGTTGGAATATGGACTTGGGATGGGGGTCTTTTGGTTGTTCAGTATTTTATTATGTTAGACTAGATCTAACTAACAATTTCAGTTGAAGTAGTTAAGCTTTTGGAAGTTACCACCGACATTTTCTTTTCCCACTTTTGAATCAATAAATAAGGTAGGACATGTGCTGATCAACCATCAGAAAAAATCATGAACACTTCACAAGATGCAAAGCAAAGGAAATATATTAAGGGCAATAACATCTTACAAACAACTACCCCATAGACTACAATTCTAAAAACAAAATAGTTCTGTACATGGGTTAGCAAGACCATCATTACAACTTTCTACATACGACCAAAAAGTGCGTATACATTGTTTCAGATAGCATTCTATGCATAATAAATTTAAGATTAACAAAGCATTTTTTAAGTTGCACTTTTTCCAATAAACATATAAAGACAACTATCATGTGAATCTTGAGTATAGAACTTTCATCAGATGATATTTATATACAGGATAATGTCTCTCTCAAGAGCAAACGACATTTGTTTACACAAAAATCAATCCTCATCCTTCTTTCTAGCTCCAAGATTTTCAGAAATAAAATTATTTTCCAATAGCTTACATTAGAGTGTAAATCATATTGCAATTACTTGTATATATCAAAAATCAAAACCAATTTAAAGAAACAATTTACTAAACATAGTAACAGTATATAACAAGAAGAAAGCCTCAGAAGTTGCAATATTTCATTACGTGCTACCAAAGTGAATGGAACCAAATGTGTGTTAATTAATGTTACATTGTGAGATCATATTCAGAAAATTTAAAAAATATTGACATTGGAGGAACATGACATGCATATTAAATGTCAAACAGATTCCCCTTGAGAATAGGATTACCACTATCTGAAACAATTTTCACAAAATTATCTATAGAACAAAGGATTTGCAACCACTAGGCTGAAGATTTAAAAACGGAACATCTATAACCCAAATGAGGTTTTTTCATTTCCCTCTTTTCAATCAATAAATAAGGACATGTGTAGATCATCTAAAAGTCTATGCACATAAAGCAATGTTGTGCTTCAACTAATGGTTTAAGTAACGAAGTTACAGATCTCAACCATAACTTAAAAGCAGTAGAATTTACAGTTAAAAGGACAAGTTAGAAAATTTATCATATAGCCTAAGATATTTCAAATTGCAAGCTGGAAGCTGCAAAAGCATAATTCTCAAAAGAGGTCCATAATTCTATCTCTTAGAAAGAGATCCAAGGGGAAAACATAATGAAAAAGATAACATTGTCAAAGATATTCTCAAACTGCACAGATATTTGATGGGTTGGACAAATTGGACTATGTAGTGTGCATCCTTTATACAACATGCTGCATGCGACTATCTTTCAAAAATTTAAATTGCGTAGTGGGGAAGTTGAAAGTAATGGCTATCTTTGTCTCTCAATTTTGCCATTGCTGACTTTCCAATTACAAAAGAAAATTTACACTTGACAAAACACTAGTTCATGCAATCTTACCCAAAAAAAAAAAGGCCCCCATCTTCATCATGTATGGACCGGCATAATCTAAAGCCAATTACCAAAATAATGAAACAAGGAGCAGAAATCAACCTGTATGCATACTTTTTTTTCAACCAAAAAATTGAAGTGCAGATTACAAATTGCCTACTACTCTAAGAAATGAAAATTGTTATTCTTTTTAGCCAAATATCTGGCCATTTACTCCATGTATTTCCGAAACTTGTCTCCTGCAATCAATTTTAATGGTACTTGCAGTCGCGCAATTTAAACACAGAGTCAATCATTGCCTAATCCTTCGTAGTTCATACTCCCACTTTCCTGCTAGATAGAATTTGACCATTTTACTGGCAAATTATAAACTTCAAATCCCCCCAAATATTACCATAGCTTCAAACCCTACTAGGGAGGCCAAAAATGCTACAAAAATCAACCGAACCACAAGGCATTATATATATTACTCGAATTTAATATGATTTTTTTTGACAAACAATTACCTCAACTCAAAAAATCCACATAAATATGCTAAAGTAAAACGAAGAATGCCACTAATTTATCTCGGCATAATATGGCTCAAAATCCACAAATTAACAAAAAAACAAAGCGCACATATTAAAAGACAAAACAACTAGGCCAAAATGTGGATAGAACAACTAGATTTACCACAGTAATGGACGCGTACCAGCGGAGTTCTTCAATTGGAAGACCTAGGGTTGGAATCTGCGGTGGAATCAAGGTTAGAGACGGCGGTGGAATCGTCCGGTGGAGCTCGATGAGTCACTGGATGGAAGAGCTCAATGAATCACGTGAAGGTAGACAGTTCGAAAGAGAAAAGAGAATTCAGGAAGGAATGGAGAATTTGGTGGAGAGAAAGAAGAATTTTGGAAGGGAATGGGGAATGGGAAATTAGGTAGGACGGACTGAAAAATGATATGGAATGGGGGCCGGATTGAATTTTCGAAGGTAATAGGGAATGGGAATCTGGGGGAGAGAAGAATTTTGGAAGGCAATGGGGAAATTTGGCAGAGACGACTGATTTAGAATGAGGGAGGGAATTTTGATTTTTGGTGAAAATTTGTGGGGGGAAAATTTTGGAGTAAATTTGTTGTTCACGGGCACATTTCTAGTACTTAATGGAATGTCAGACCTTTGGTAGAAATATTTTGTGCATGTGAGGAATTGTACATCACTGGTGATAATATATGGGTTCAAGTTGGAATTGGATCTAGCAATGCTCCTCCCTTAAAAAGTAGTGCACCGGACTAATTGCTTTTTATCGTATCTTAAGGACTCTGGAGTTGTGAAAATCCCAGCATATGAGATGGAATATCTAAGGTATACTATTGGATTTGATGGAGACTATGCAAATAGCTAGGGTCTGGATACTACTAGTGAATTTCACAAATTTATAATAAAAAATTGTTAATCATAATTTTAAGATCTAGCCAACAAAGAAAGGTATAAGAAGTTTACTAAAACGGTTATTAATTTAGGTAAAGTAGCTTCACAGTTTAATAAAGGATATTTCAGTCATTAAAAAATATGTTTATGATATTTTGCTAGATATTTCAAGTGAAAATAAATGAAAAAAACAAAAAATATATATATGTATGTGTGTGTATATACGTATGTACCTGTGAATGCATACACTGTGTATATATACGTACATATACATGTAGGCATACATATATACAAAGATATACGTATGTGTATATCTATGTATATATGTATGTCTACATGTATATATGTATATATAGATATGTGTGTGTGTGTGTATAGATATGTATATATATGTATCTATGTGTGTGTGTAATCTGTGTACATGAGCGTGCATATCTGTGTGCATACATGTGTGCACATATATATACACACACAGATACACATACGCGTGCGCGCACACACACATACATACATATATATTATGTATAT
>JAMWEH010000284.1:0-37138 GCA_024721245.1 Mitragyna speciosa
AAAAAAAAGCTTTCAAGGTGACCTGACGGTGGAACATTGCCGGTTTCAACAAATGGTTAATGGTTGCAGTTGTCTTAGAGCTTGTTAGAACAAAGGATTCTTGGCTATGTGAGGGATACACTAGGTGCTCATAGTTTTTCACTGTTTTAATTCAATTACTATTGTATATCTACTCTTATCTTTATGGAAGGCTCATATGATGTGATGCACACATTTTATGTTACAAAATATTGTCTTTCTTGTAATATTGATATTTTACTTTGCAATTGAAGTTTCACCCGTGCCCCGTAGCTTTTCAAGTGATGCACCTGAATGGTGAGTTTTTACAAGCAGACAATTCACACAAACTAATTAATTTCTACCTAAGGTCACTGATACACTCACCTAAGCATACCCCACGAGTGGCTGATTGTATTATGAAAACCACAATGACTCTAGGATTCAATCAATTGTATCAAAATACATTGAAAAGAATGAAAACATCCATTAATTTACTTTACCTAGAGTAATCAAGAGATTGATTATTGCTTATTGATTCTTTGACCGCCTTTTGTTGCAAGATCAAAGGCGTAATATGTGAATCAAAGTTTGTTATGGCTTAAGAAAAAGATGAATTGGAGAAGAAAAATAAAGAAAGTTGCTGTAGACATGAAGTACAACGTTTCCAGCAATTTTTTTTTAATTTTCTTTGGATAAATCATATGGATAAATATGCCATACAAAAAAAAAAAAAATTCTCATTGACGTCGTTCTATATTTATAGCAATTTTTTTTATTTTCTTTGAATGAACCAAAAGGATAGATATTACATTTTAGTTTATCCAAAGGAAATAGAAGAAAAAAAGTTTTGATTTATTGGTTAAGAATAGAACGAATCGGTTTTTGTTATTAGAAACGAGTTAATTTGTTTATCAGAGATACACGTGGTAGGAGTGAAAGGAGGGGACAAGGGGACAGAGACTAATTAGGGGACAAAGGATTTGAAGCGGTACACTTGTCAATCACTTAGGTGGTGCAATATGAGTGTAACATTAAAAAATGTAATAGAGAATCCCAAGCCTGAATAGACTGCAGTTGATGAGCCATTCTGACCCAATTTCAGGCATCGCGCGACCCCTTTAGCGGACCAAAAAGATCGATGCTCATTTGTATATAGCTGAACACCTACGAGTATCAATTACGGGCCTTTTGCGTGAGTTTCTTGAGGTCATATAATTATAATCTATAACAAAATTGACCCTTTTAAAAAATGAGTACAGAAGTTGTGTGTTTTGTGCTTACACTGGCCGCCTACGTGCCATGGGAACCCAATAAACTTGGCCCAAAATGCTCCACTCAGCAGCAGATGTACTTAAAGGCCCAAAAAACTTCTTTTTTTTAGATCTTCATCCCCATCACTGGCTCTAGCTCTGTTGTCATTGTCCCTCTGAAGAAAATGAAGATTTTTCTTGCCAACTACCTGAATCAACTCTCAAAATCTGCTTCTCAGAAAATCTTTACACATTCCTTTGCTTCAAAAGCAGCAAAATCCCTCTACCCATCCGACCCTTCAAACAATCTTTACAGAAGAATCTCGCCGTTGGGTGACCCAAAAATCTCAGTGGTGCCAGTTCTTGATCAGTGGGTTGCCGAAGGAAGGTCTGTTCACAAAGAAAGACTCCTGGGCATCATAAAGGAATTGAAAGCTTACAAAAGATATAAACATGCTCTCGAGGTTTTTTTTTTTTTTTTAATTCTCTTACTCGTGCTTCATTTGTACTATCTTGTAGTTTTAGAAAAATATTAGTCTTTTATGTTTTTTTAGTACCAATTTATTCTTTGTGGCGTTTTTTTTAGAGTTTTGGGTAAATGCATAGAATTTGATGAATTCTTGAACCATAATGCCTTTTAGTATATGTTGTTGTCCTAACAAGGTTAGTGTCAATTCTTGTGGTGTATGTAATGTTGTGAAAATATGCTCTTATTAATACTTTATAGTCCAGTTATGGTACAGTATGTTATGGTGTGAATATGTGGGATATATTTTTTGCCAGTTGGCCGTTACTAGACAATACTGTAAACACTACCTCCTTTTGTGGTCGTATTTGAATTTTTTTTTTTTTTTGGGTGGGAT
Source organism: Mitragyna speciosa (assembly GCA_024721245.1). NCBI lineage: Eukaryota > Viridiplantae > Streptophyta > Magnoliopsida > Gentianales > Rubiaceae > Mitragyna > Mitragyna speciosa. The sequence continues at coordinate 2,114 of JAMWEH010000284.1, forward strand.
TTTTTTTTTTTTTTTTTGATAGAGTATAAAAAGCCTTATACTTGCTGAAATTTTGAACGATTGTGCCTTTAGTACGCATCTTTTTCTACCAAGGTGGATGGGCTTTTCTTAGAGATAATCTTGAAATATCCTTATCTTAATTGGGTTGCTTGATTAGTTCCATAGTTATAGAAGAATATTGTGTTCATTTGTCCATTGGTTTATTTCTTTGTGGGATTTTTGGCTTACAAACAAATGCACAAGTTTAGCTGAAACTATGAACCATAATGTCTTTCGTTTATGTGTTGTAAGAATGCAAATGTCCTTTTATTTATGATGTATTTTTTTTTCTTATTTTTTCCCTTCTTCCAGATAGAAGTTGTCGTCAAATCTACTACAAAGGATTAATTTTGCTTCAAAACACTGCATTGTCTTGAACATTGTTCGCATCAGTATTTGGTGAATGGCTATAAAAATATCTGTGCTGTTTGAAGATTTAAACGGCAGTTTTTGTAACTTAATCCATGGTCTAGAAGTTTATTTATCAACAAGACTTTATATGACTTAAGCAAAACTGACAACAGAAGGAGAGTAACTTCATATGAGCAAGTGGAAGTAAGCCTCAGAAAATGAGCCTATAAAGACCCTTGGGAATTAAACTTTAAATCTCCTAACGATCACTTTGCTTCATCAACAATTTGGCCATTACAAGAAATACTTTTCGTAATGCTTGTGAGATGATGATCATACTATGGGAATCTCCCTACAAGTGTCATCTTCTCATGGAAGTCCTTGAAAAAAATCATTCGTTAGGCCCCAGCCTTTACTTCCATGGTATCATAATTTGGTAGGTAAGCAATTTCTTTGAACTTCCTGTTACAGTTTCCATTATGATATCCAATCAAAAATCCAAAAGTTAGATATTTGATCCTCAAGCAAGGAATCTCCATCTAGATTCACTGTATAAAATCTATGAGAATGAGCATTCAAACTAGACTTAAACATCAAAAAACCATGGAGTATGAGATAGAAGGTAGTGTTCTAAATCTGATGAATGAGCTTTCCAACTAGACTTGATTTCAAGTCTTAGAGCATGAGGTAGAAAGCAGTGTTTTCACTCAGATGAAATGAACGTAGAATGTTCTTGTAGAACCACAATAACCTCTGGATTTTACATACTACCTCCTGGCCACTTTTCTGCTATGCCATATTATCCATCCATAATTAGCATAAGCTTGGAGTAGGAAGAGATATTCATTTGTGAACATCATCCAAACAATGACCAATATCGCCATTAGGTTTTACCAGTTCAGATTGCAGCAATTTGTGAGAACCTGAATGGTAATGAGAACTGAAGATTGACCTGACCTCCTTGCCACAAAAAGGAAAAAGATCATTCATTATAGTTAGTATTTGTGGATTCGGTTTCTTCAGTGAAGACAGAACTTTGTACACTACAGGATCTCAGTTCTCCTTGAAAAGGTTTAGCTCTTTCTGGTATTTTTGGGCCTTAGTAATTTTAAGAACTGGAGATTTCTTTTTCATTGAATAATCTCTGGGGGGAAAATGGATAAGCTCTGTGAACAACGTAGACACCACTTCTAGTAAAGCAACCAATTGGTCCATCAGATAGTAAAACTAATCAAAGGAAACTCAAGATCTATTCTGCTTCCAATTCAGATATCCTTCCAGGATTCAAATTTCTCATCCCAAATATTTCTATCCCGATTATGGAGGAACTAATTATGGATTCCACATGATTACCTGGTCGAAGCCTGTTCTATATGTGAACTTTCCACTCTTTATGTAACTCCTTTTTAAGTGCTTTTACCATCGTTCTCATTCTTCTCCGGGTACTTAGTGCCCCATATAAATCTGAAATTGGATATTATCAAATTTCAGCTACTATTGAATCTTGATCTTTCCGCCTCACCAGCAAATTTTCTTTTTTCTTTTTAAATGGGCTGTTACCTTTCCTTAAGTGCCAGCTTTAGATAGAAAATGAGGAAATGCTTTAGCATATTCAGTCACATTTGTCAGAACTGATATAGAAACATCAAGCTGATAGAACAGTTCTTGCTGGTAAGAAAAAATCCATGATGGCACAAGTGTAGGGAGTAGCACGCTGGCGAAGTACAGCTGTGAGAAAAATGCTGCCTTCCTTTCTTTGGTCTGTACTTGGTACAGTCATTAGAATAGGTGGATAAATGGGCCATGAGTTTGATCAGAAGGGAGAATGATAAAATAACTTGCTTTTGATTATTCCTTTTCTTCTGCAGGGCCAGTATCAGGGGAGGGAATTTCTAGGACTTGGAATTTAAGCTTGACGTGTTGATGGGGATGGTTGATTTGTTTGCTAGGAGTTAATTTGTTAACTCAGTAGGGTGCAGGTGAATTTAACAATCTGTAGGTTGCAAGTGTAGCTAAACCAAACCCTCTTATGCATTTTGGTGATTACACCTAGTCTGATAACAGGTACTAGGCAAGGCATTATTATCGAAACTGACGGTTGTTTTTGCTGTTTTTATCTGTTACTCACGAAGAGCAATCAATGACACAGGCCTATTTGGGTATTCCTTTACTCAAGCTCTGTAGTTGAGCAATATTGTTTTCCTCTTTGTGAGCGGTTCTAAAGTACAATTACTTTTTTCTGTTCAGGATTTATCTGGGTGCAATGCTTGTGCATGTAATAGAATATGAAAAGTAGTTAGAATTTGTTACGCTTTCTGAAAGGGTTAATTTTTTATTTGCTGCTTTGCCAATTGAGAGGAAAAAATTGCTGCTTTGGGCAACGATATTCTTCTGATATAATGATCCTAAAATTGGAAACTACCAAAGATGTTTAATAATCACAGTGCTCTTCATTTCATGATTCCATTCTATGTCAAATTTATTTTCAGGTATCGCAGTGGATGACTGACACAAGATACATGCCTTTGACAGCTTTGGATGTTTCCATTCGAATGAATTTGATTTACAGAGTAGATGGCTTGAAGGAAGCTGAGAATTATTTTAATAGTGTTACTGATAAACTAAAAGGCTTTAATGTTTACATAGCCCTCCTTAACTGTTATGCCCATGAGAAGTCTGTGGAAAAAGCAGAGGCTGTCATGCTGAAAGTAAGGGAAATGGGGTATGCTACGTCACCACTGCCCTACAATATCATGATGAATCTCCATTATGGCTTGGGAAACTGGAAGAAGCTAGATGATCTAATGAATGAAATGGAAGGAAAGGGAATTCGTTTTGACCTGTTCACACTCACCATCCGGTTAAGTGCTTATGCTGCTGCATATGATGCTGAAGGTGTAGATAAAATTGTCAAGATGATGGAAAGTGATCCAGGGATTGTTCTGGACTATAATGCTTATGCTGTTGCAGCAAAGGGGTACTTGAAAGTTGGGCAGTTGGACAAAGCTTTGTCAATGTTGAAGATAATGGAAGAAAAGGCAATAGATACAAGGAAAAGGAATTTTCCCTTTGATTTACTTCTCAAATTTTATGCTGCAATGGAGAGGAAAGATGATGTGTGCCGAATCTGGGAAATGTACAGGCAAAAACAGAAAATTTATAACAGGGGTTACATGACCATGATGAGCTCACTATTGAAATTTGGTGATGTTGAAGGCATTGAGAATATCTTTAAGGAATGGGAATTAAGGGGATTACCCTATGATTTTCGAGTTCCAAATATTTTGATTAATGCTTATTGCAGAAATGGGGAATTGGAGAAGGCTGAGGCCCTTATAGACAAGGGATCATCAAAAGGGAGTAAACCTTTTGCAGCCACGTGGTATCATATGGCAATTGGATACATCAAGGGTAATCAAATTTCTAAAGCTGTGGAAGCATTAAAGAAGGCAATCTTGACATGTCCACCTAATTACGAGCCTAGCAAGGAAACTTTGACGTACCTGTCTGGAATACCTGGAGAGGGGGAATGTGGAAAAGCCAGAGGAGTTAATGAAGCTTCTAAACAGGCAAAATTTCTTTCAACCAGCTGATCAGGATAGATCCATGGATTTTATCAAGTCTGGTGAATCACAATCTTGATTACATGGCCAAAATCGAATGAATTGCATTCTCTAGTTCTTAATGGCATGACATCATTGATGCATCTGAATTAAAAGCAGAATTTTGTGAGTCGTCAAAGCTGAAGCGCATACATCCTGATGTATATGTGTTGCTGTTTGTATCATTAACTGCTCATGACACCTCAATCTTAGGTATCATGCATGTAGTTATTTAACTCTTCTTTATGTTAACCTGTTAGTACCAAGAACTGCTGGTAATTGGCATAAACTTCATTTCTTGGTCAAATATCATGTATCGATGCAGTTATCTGACCTCTAACTTGCATCCTGGGGATCTTATATACTGCTGTTTCATATGATACTTGGTTTCGTATTCTCGATGTCAGAACATGCTAAGCCGGGTATGTCATGGGACCTAGCAGATGTTTGTACAGAATTGATAGTTAACCAAGTAATTGAACAACTCTTCTACGCCTTGGGGGGGGGGGGGGGGGGGGGGTTTGGTGGTTGGTTTGTTGTTTCTCACTGCCTGCCAACGAATGTATTTCGTGCCTTGTGAATTTTTGGTAAAAAAGGACATCCTAACAAACTCTGCGGGATAAGAACGAGCCTAGTCAGATTTTACACGGGATTGCTTGTCAAATTTTAATTCCTGATCTGAATCTTGCCATGCCTTTCAACAGAAAGTGATTCTTGCTCGCTCATGAAATGCCTTTTTAGTCTTTACGAACGAACATAGGTACAATCAACCGCCAGAATGTTTTTTCTTCTTCCCAATAAATCAAGAGCCAAGCCAACTGCATCAGCGTTTTACCTTTTTCGTATACAGCTTCTTACTTGGGGTGGGACTGGTAGTTTAACATAATCATTAGGGTTCAACTCTCAATGCTAATAAGACACTGTCTCAATTGTGTCACATGAAGAACATTAAAATTTAGCCAAGTGCCTAGAAAGAAATGATAACTAGATAGATGTCCTTTTCCCAGCTGAATCAGCATGATGTGTCTTGTGCCCTTATCAAGCTAAGGTAGACAATATTATGCCTAGGACGTTTCTTACTCCATCCTGCTAAGCCCATTGTTTCAATCCAACAAACAAATGCAAATTTTAAAAGCAGATTTATCAAACAATAAAAAGATTTTCAGCAGTGAAATACTGCTGTGATTAAATGTCATGGAAAATGTGAAGAAAATTTTAAAGACGACAATTTGGGCTGATTTTGTGCAACCTTTTCAAGGGAATTAGAGCTCTTTAAGGATAACATTTTGGCTTCTTGCTCTTTCCATTTTAATATGAAATGTGATATTTCAGAACTGTTGTTCAGCTTAATGATCCTTCTCCATCAAAGCCATCGCTCCGACAGATAATGCTAAAAGCAACTCTGTAGTTGAATCATGGGCCTCAAGTGGGCATTCACTTCATTCGATTAAGTCCTTGTCGAATTCCCCATGCAACTGTGCAAGTAAGTTTATGGTAAAAGAAAAAATAGTTAAATATCAACAGATTAAGAATTAATGACAGGGTTGATGAAAAAAAAGCAAATGCCAGAGTCTACAAAGTTATAAAAGCAATTACGTCTAAATCACATGCTAAAAATGAAAATTTTCATTGCATGATACACACCATCACTTTAGAAGAACAGAGTTGTACATTTGTGTCGGTAGTCATCAAAACTCAACTCATTGGAGCATTTAACGAGCTATCAATATGTTAAAGTTTCCAAGAAATAACTCAATTAGCAGTCCTTTAAGTTTAGAATGTCTTTTTTGAATTCTCCACCTTCACAACAATTGGTAGTACTTAATTCGACTATCAAATTCACCCACTTTGCTTAATAAAGTTTAGAGTCTCCATTGAACCCAAAAGAAAATAAATAAATTAATATGTTGACGACTTTTACAAATATTATTTTTCTCAAAATTAAAAAAAAAATCCCACTTATCATCTAGTTATCATTGTTTCTATCTTAATTTTTACCAGGTAAGTGATTTGAGTCTAATTCAACATCCAAAAAAGCACAAACGTACGTCAACTCTATCAATCAATCAAAGCTGTGCTAAGCACCACCAGAATCTTTTAATCTCGAATCTATTATCGGTTAGGCTTGTTCAAGTTCAAGCTTTTGGCAATTTTAGCCCGTTTTCTTATCCAGAAAGATTGAGAAATCAACAAATATAAAGAAACATGGAAAGCAAAGCAAAATAAAAACACTAAATATTGCTAGGGAAAATAATATATAATTGAGAGCCAAAAACTATCACGCCCGTCAATGAAGTTCAGAAAAATTGTCAGTTCTGTTTGTAAATTTGTTTGTTGGTGGAGGAAGCAGCAGCAGATGTGAAAGGATGTTACAATATTTAGACTCTTTAGATGCGAACTCATATTCACACACCTTTTCTTTAACTTATCACACACTCCTTTACACTATTTTTAGTCTAAAATTTTTACTTAAAAGACGTGTAATACACTAAAAGGTGCAACTGAATATGAATTCCCCGTTTAGATGTGTTTTTGGGAATCAAGATAATACGTACTTGAATATTGAGAAAAAAAATTTATAAAATAAAATAAAATAAGAGTCTCATAGGGAGAAACTAACTTAGACACGCCATCAAGCCGAGTACTTTGATGCTTCAGATGACATGAAATTGCTTAGCTGCTCAAGTGGCTTAAACTCGAACTTTATTGAAGCATCAAGTTCTGGCCTCTGGGGGAACGGCTCGGTTCATCTGCATTCCTAGGTGTTGTTATTTATACCGACAATTCCAGAGGTTCGAGTTCTTTCACAAGAAACAGCATCGTACCAACTCAATGAGTCGGTTTCTTTCTACAGCAGCGTTAAGAGTCGAATAGAAACAACCAAACAATCTAAGTCTTGGCAAAAATTGTGGGTATTACAACTAATCATCATAGATTACATATGTCGTAACAATTGAAGCTTATTGACATACCTCGAAAGATTCATTTGTACAAAAAGTGGGCGAGGGAGGGATGGAACAATACCTAAACTAAACATTTTTGGCCTAGATTCTAAAGCTGAAGGTTAGAATAAGAAAAGGCATAATAGAATGCACCAGAAGAGAAAAACTGAAATTCTGTTTAAAGATTTGTGAGCTTGTATCTCCCACCTTCTCACCCTGGGATTGGTAGTTCCCTCTGTATGGTATGAGTTGGGAAATGTATATAAGCTCTCTGAGTTACCAAATACCCTAGCATATACCATTTCTCCATAGTTGCCATTCATAGGATGACAAACACCCATTGCCGTGGGGCTTCCAAGATTAGATAATACAGGTGAAACGAAGTCATCGTAATTGGCCGTTTGCTGAGGTAGATTTTGTAGATTCAGGTGAGGACTATTAGATGGCAGTCGTTGGAGAAGGGTAGATGAAGTTGTCTGAGCTTGTCTAGCAGATGCATTTGGTCTAGGAGGTATGAACTTATCTAAAGAAGTGGCTTTCTCATCCAATACAGGTTCGGAAAGACTTCGGCCACGGCCATAAAGAGGCACGAGGGATTCTTGGGAAATTTCCGCCTTGCAAATTGGGCAATGGCAGCACTCAACTGAAGTCGAGGAAGATTTCTGGAATTCCAACCATTTGTAGATGCAGGGCCAACAGTACAGGTGCCCACAGAAGGTAACAACTGGATCGCGTGCAAAGTCTAAGCAGATGCTACAATCAAAGCAGGCAGATACCTCCTTGGAGTCTGCTACTGATGCAGGGATGGATTTCAAATCTTGTACAAGTTGTTGCTCAAATTCCATTGCTATAATTTTGACGATCTTTACCCACTTAGGATTCCTTTATCTGAGAAGAGACAATAAATAGAGAGATTGCTCAGTGCCACAGATCGGCAAAATGGTAATTGTAATCTTCAAGTACCAGTCTAGGTAAAATGAATATCAATATTGCAAATTCCGAACAAAAAGTAAATACATAGGTGAACATGCTAGATGGCCAACTATTTAAAGAGGACCCAAGAAGATGTATGCATCTTTGATACTGCTTAGTATTCTAATCTTTTGGTTGTTGGGGTGTTTAAGAAATTCAAAAAGGGCCCAAATGATGCATGAAACAACATAGCTAGACAGACCCAACTGTATGACTTTAGTAAAAACTTACAAACTACAATGAGATTAGTCGGTAAACAAAGGATAAAGACACACCACCAAATGATAATACATGTGGCCCTTGACAGAAGACTACTTTATTTTTCAAACATTAGTACCATTTTGTTTTCAATAATTGATCACCAAAAATTCAAGTTCTCGTATCAAAACCCCTCTCTGATCCACCAAATTAAGGAATATTGAGAAGGATTAGGGAGATAGAGAAAGGTAAAAGGGCTTCTATTCAAACAGTTGACAAAACTAAACTCGGTTAGGCAGGATGAAGAAAAATAAATAAATAAAAGCATATAGAAGCTTCTAACATAATTCTCAACCAACAAGTCCTAAATAACAGCGTATCTTCTAGAACTGAAGCAGAAAAATCAAATCTTGAAGATTTTCTTGAAACAAATTCAATACCATTACCATCCATGCCAAATCACCAAAATCTATCCCAATAATTATTTAAATATTAATAATAACCCCAAAAAGAAAGCTAATAACCCTTTAGCACCACAAGGAAAATCAGTCCACACGGGCATGAATCTATGTGAAATATATTCACATTGATTTATAAAGACTAAATTTTTTACAGTGATCCGAACTTCAACGGACTACGCAAAATTTGCTCTCTTACTCCCAACATAATAAAGTAATATTACTAAAATTGCAGAGATATCAAATTATGCCAATACAAAAGCTTTACCATCCAAAAAAGAAACTAGTCAAGATTTAAACAATTTCAAAATAAAGATGATTCAAGAATACACACCTAGAAAAAAAATGGATGGGTTTTTAGTTACAAAAATGAGCTATGCAGCTTTTTAGTGCTTCAACGGCGTTTATTGAGAGGAAATTTGACAAATATGGAGTTGTTCGGTGGAGATACGAGAAACCCAGTAGGATTTTTATAGTGAAAATGAGAATGGGCTGTGAATTTGACGATGGCGGGGCGGCCTTGGTATTGGGAGAGGTGGCTGTTTACAGCTGACGAGTCTTTTTTTTTTTTTGGCAAATAGCTGACGAGTCTTGGTCTTGCGTTAACTGAGGGTTAAGGGGATTGATTTATATAGAGCTGAAAGAAATTCTTCCCACGGGCTCGTGACTTGAATTAATGACGCGTGCTATGATGTCCGTGACAAACGATTCAAGTACAGTTAACATCGTATTTGACGGTTCGTAGACTAACCTAGATTAGTTATCCAATTTTTGCCAAAAGTTTATTTTTTTTCTTTCATCTTTTAGACTCTTTTTTGTTACATAAACTCCACTAAAATTGACATGGTTAAATATCTTATTGTAAATATTCATAGCCCACCACTGCAAAATTGAATGGCTAAATGCTATGATCTTTCATAAGGGATTTATCTTAAATGTCCAATTCACTCTGTGCCAAATAGGCATTTGTTTTAATTCATTATGGTACACATTCAACGTTACATTAATACCATAGTTCCCACACATTAACACCAACATGTATCTAACAGGTGCTAATGTGCTAATAAAAATAAAAAGGGGTACTGTTTGACATATAATAATTCGGCAATTATAAATTTACTATTTATTTACAAATCCGTGAAAATACATACATACATACATATCAGTCAAGCACTCAAATAAGTTAGGCTTTTAAATTTACTGTTGAACCGGCTAATCTGAAGATTGGCATGTCATTTATTTATCTCATATTTGTCAATTTTTTTCCTTTCGCTGGATAAAAACTTCATTGGTAGCATAGCTGTATAGTGCACAAGTCAAGTACCTAGATCAACTTCATTCAGGAAATCTGCAAATTTTGTTGGGTAAAGATTATTTAGGGTCTGTTTGGATAGATTGTTTTCCAGAATATTATTTTGGAATACTTATTGAAATTGAGAAGAAAAAAAAAGAGGAAGTAAAAAATAAACCTTTTTACAATTTGGTTGATCGTTATAAGAATTGAATTAATTAGTAATAATTGTAATGGGAGTGACAGGACCTGCCTGCTCAATTATGCTGCTTCTAGATTACCTTTTGTAAATCTCAGCAGCGGATCTTCTAGAAGAAAGAAAAATCCAACAACTCTCCCCATCACGTCAATGAGAGCAATAAGTCTAGGGCAGACACGTCCGTTGTCATCCATTTGGATGTTCTGGTGTTGAGTAAGCACTGCGTGTACACACCCACAACGTGACATGTACAATAAAACTAATCACACCGTCAAAAATATAAGATGTGCATCTATTATTATTACGTAATAATAAATTATTAATTTGAATACATTATGTGAACTAAATAATACAAGATGATGATTTACTATTATCACCTAACGATAAATTATTAGTTTTAGTACACCTATATGACAATATACATGTTACATTTAATACTTTTCTGCTATACTATACAATATTACTACTGTGCCGGAAGACGACATTTTTATTTTTCCCAACGGATCCTAATAGATTAATCTATTCTTTTTTTTTTTTACTTCCTCTGATCCTTTTTTTCTTTTTTCTTTTTTTTGGCAAAAATAAAAAATGCAAGGCAAACTACTAAACTTAGATATAAAAAACGCGAATTTGTAGTAAATACTAACAAAAATTCAGTTGATTAGTATTAATCATAATAAAATCAAGTTTACAATAATTTTTTTAATTAAATCGACTTAGCTCTAGAAAGGAACCTATGGAGGAACAAAAAGAGCTGAAAAGATGGATTAAACTATTTTTTGAATATTATTTATGAATATTCTTTCCACAAGCCTTTCAGTCACTTCTTACATTTTCACTCTCTCGCATATATCACATCCTTAAAAGTAAAATAGTATTATTCTTCTAATAATACCATAAAAGAGTACAATCCAAAATGAGATCCAATATCCAGGGTCCGTTTTTCTTTTCCTCTAGATCTTTCGGGGTGATCACAGAAAAATGATATTTATTTTTCTTGTGAACATAATATCCAAGATCAAGGCTAAGGTGTTCTATTTTCCTCTAGATATTTTTAAGGTGATCATAGAAAAAAAAAGGTTTATTATTCAAAAAGATGGTTAAGAAATTTGAAATCATGCAAATATTTCTACACTTTTCAGAAGTCGAAAGCTACTCACAAAAATACCTTAGGAGTGTCTTATTACAATTAACATGCTGTTAACTAAAACTAAAGGATTTATCTAATGGGTGCTCAATATTCACAGAGTGAGAGGACTTTCAAGTATTTAGTTTTATAAAGAAGTAAAAATTAAATCGAAAAGTATTTAAATGAACATGGATGCATTCAAATGATAAGTTGCCTATCAATTGTGGCATATACTTGCCAGTGTCAATTGGGAACAGGTAGAAAATTCCAAAACGAAAAACTAAACACCAAAGCAAATGACAACGGCCCTAAATGACTTCCTGTGCAATATATATTAGTATTTCAGGATAACTGGATTCTAAGGTAACAGATAACAGGACCTACAGTAGAGCTAACAGGGGTATTTATCTACTCAATTCCATCTAGAAACCTCTAGATAAGCAGGCCTAAAATTATGACGCACCTCGTGATGATCCTTAACACTATGTCCTCTACATTACATGGACTCGAGCATGGCAGAACGTGGATAGAAATATGAATGAAAAAAAATATATATCATATTTATAGCCATATTCTTGGGGGTGGGTAAAAAAATCCGTTGATCCAAAAACTCGACTGATCCGAATTGATCTGATCCGAAAAATAGGATATTCGAACCTTCTTTCTCTTAGCGGGGCAAAGTAGGGTCGAGTACCCACAAATTTAGGGTTGGATACGGATCAGAAAACTAAAAATCCATGAGTACCCGATCTGACCTGAGGGTATACTATATAAATATTAAACAATATAGGGACCTTACCATAATTATATTAAAAGTATATGGATCAAACGTCCGCTACCTCGTCCGCATACTTTCTAGAATTAACTGGACGTTTCATCTGCTACCTCGTCCGCATCCTTTCTGGAATTAACCAGCCGTTTGCTTTATCCTTTGGTGCGTCCGCTTGTTGATCCGCTTCACTTTTTACTTTCTATTTTGACTTTTTTTTGTTTTTGAGAAAAAATACACCTTTTACCTTTTACTTTCCATTTTGACTTTTTTTTATTCCTAATTAATTTTACTGCAAATACACCTTGGTAGAACATTAGTATATATTGTCATTAATTTGTGAATCATCAAAACCAGGATGAATTGAGACTGTAGTGTCATTAATTTGCCTATAAGCTTTCAATTAATAACATAAATTAGTGGACATTTATGATTTATTTGGGGAATTAGAGAAGTCCGAAGAATTTTGGAAAACCTTGGTGAATAATTTTGTGTTTCAACCATTACAAATTTCAATCGAAAAAAAAAAAAAAATAGGAGCGGGTCGGGTACCCTATGACCCGACCCTATTTTTCGAGTACCCGAGGAATTGGGTGCCCGAGGGCATTATGGTCGGATTAGAGTCAAAAAATTGCTGACCTGATAAGTTAGAATCGGGTCAACTAAATCCCTTTAAGAACAGATACCCGACCCGTGCCTACCCTTAATATTTGTTTTCAAACGACACTACTTAACACGATGCAAATAGAGTGAAAGTGAGTGAAGGGTACATATTACATAGCTTGGTAGTTGGTATCATAACATGTGTAATGTGTGGTAATTCTTGTTGTCAGCATCGCATTGAACGGACTGTGTTCGCCATTGCCAAATGCAATACAACCTTTATGATACCCTGTCTCACATCGAAAAAGCGAACTAACATGGACCAATGTATAAGTTGAGTCTAAAGCATTCAAGTCTAACTTGGAATATCCATTTTGGGCTAGCGAGGAAGGAAGCCCAAAAGTTGGACTTGGCTGCTCAGACTCTGGTCAGTGAGCTGGGCCTGCGGGCCCGGAGCGTGACAGAATGGTATCAGAGCGAACCTCGCATGGTCTCTGCACGGGGTGAGACCTAGGCCTATAATATTGGGCTAGATTACGCAAGGAAGTGGAGGAACTAAGTGCTGTGCGGGGCTAAGTGTTACGTCAACCTAAGGGCGAGAGCTACCTTTAGAGTCTGTACGAGCCACCTCTAGAATCCAATACAACCTAAGTGGGACAGTCTGAATTATGATATGGATTGGGCTTTGTAAGGACGCAAAGTCTAATAGGGAGGGGTGAATGTGATACCCCGTCCCACATCGGAAAAGTGAACTAACATGGATCAATGTATAAGTTGAATCTAAGCATTCAAGTCTAACTTGAGATATCCATTTTGGACTAACGAGGACGGAAGTCCAAAAGTTAAACTTGACTGCTCAGACTTTGATCGCAAGCTGGGCATTCGGGCCCGGGGCGTGACAACCTTGGAGTCTTGTCTTTTTCTTACAGGATTATGTCAAAACAATTTATTTGTTTATGATATACTTACAAGAGTTTTTGAATAACTAACTGCACTACTTTTCTATGCATGATTAATTGTACTACTTTTCTATAAATAATTTAACATTACATCTAAGATTGATTGAACAATGGCATGTAGGACCGGACCGCTATCCAAGACCAACAAATGCGTCGATTTTTCTTTTGATCAAAGCAGTGGGAAGTGGGAACATAAACTTTATTGATTTGCACCCTCCTTTAATAAAAGTAAGGGGGCGCTTGGTTCGCAGATCGGAATCGGAATCGGAATTGGAATCATTCACTTTGGAATTGGAATGAAGTTTTTCATTCCAATATCCTTGCCTGGTTGGATGTCGGAATCGGAATCGGAATCATTCACTTTTGAAGATTTTATGATCCTAAATCATCTAATTTTATTGATTAACAAATAAATGATGATGTTTATTAATAGTTTATCACAACAAAACAAATAAGAAATCAAAAAGAAGTCAAAGTTGTAAAATTTTTAGAAATGATTCCGATTCCCCCCAATTTAGTCGGGAATGGAGGATTCCCAAATTTTCAGAAATGATTCCGATTCCCCGATTCCCATTCCCTCAAACCAGGCAGGCTATAAGGGATTCATTCCGATTCCTGATTCCGATTCCCATGTACCAAGCAGCCCCTAATAGTATATTAGAGAAAACAACGACTCATGCACAAAAGGTATACTAAAATTTCAGAAATCTTCTTGAAGTTTTTGATAATTTCACTTAGCACTCCTGTAATTCGAAATATCACAATGACCTCCTTCATTTACTTAAAATAACTATAATAATTTTATTTTATTACCTCAACCAGAAAAAAAAAAGGAAAATGTCTCACTAACCTATCTTCCCGTACTAATTAATAATATGCTCTTTTTGCGTGCCAGCACAACTTTGTGTGCCTCCCATTTTCCTATAATTTCTTCCCCTCTCCGGTCTGTAAAAATCCACTGCCAAATAAAGTTAATTGGCTATTGATCGGAGAATAAAACACAATAATCATATGTTTTGACGTCTTTGTAATGTGCATATATGTGGGAATTTTTGTAATGCGTATATTTGGAGTTATTCTTTTATTTGTGTAAGTTCTTTTAATTTGTTTTTTGCGTTTTGAACTTTTTGTTGTGGTATTGATGTGGGGGCTCACTTTGGTAATTTAGGAATTTTTTAAGGTCACGGGCCTCACTTGTGAACTCAAAATAGAGACATGAGCCACCAAAGTTCGATGGTATCCACCGTTGATCCGTAAATTCAGTCCATAATAGAATGGCTTAGTAATCCATAGACATTGTGAGGTGATAGACTAGAATTTTTTCTATTATTTTGGTTAGGTGTAGGCTGATGGATATGGTTTTTGAAAAGACATCTACTATGATAGTGCTGGTGTCGTATCCTTTTTTGGATTTGTAGTATTATACTCATGTTACACCATTTGAGCAAATAACAAGTGTTCTCCCAAATAAACAGGGACGCATGTCATTCACTTAGGTGGTACAATACAAGTGTAATACCATAAAATATAACAGAAAACTCATAGCTAGTCCCTAGGTATTGATTTTTTGACAACTGGTTAGGGATAGATAGATATGTAGTGGTGGTGTTGATAGTGGCAGTGTAAAGGGAGAGAGTTTTGAAATACTTATATTTATATTAGAAAACTTTTAAAAGAGGGTATTTTAAGAATTCATTAGGTTTTTTTTTATTATACATTAAGGCCTCGTTTGGTTGGCAGAAAAGTAAAGTTAATTAGGATTCTGATTCCTAGGAATTTAATTCCTAAGAATATGAATACAGAAAAGATTCCTTTATTTTGTTTGGATGGTTTAGGATTATTTCTAGGCAAATTGGTATTGAGTAAATTGTCAAAATGATTTTGAACAAAAAACCCTAGTATTTTATTCTCTGCATACAGAGTGATCCAAGAATAAAATATCAACACCAGTCCTCATGTTCCAAAAAAAAAAAAAAAGAGAAAAAGAAAAAGTGCATTCTTTCATCTTCAGTTTTAATACATAAATATCATAATTGTAATTTTTAAGAGTAATCGTTGTAAAGAGAATATGGAGAAGATAAAAAACAAAAAGATGTCAATTTATTTATTTTATTTATGTAATCTTCATAATCGCAACCTTAAAAGAATAATTGCTACAGAGAAAAGACGGAGAAGTGATAGAAGAGAAACTTAATTTGGATAGTGTTAGAAGAATAGTAATTGTTGTAGGGAGGAGATGGAGAAAAGTGATGGAGGGGAGAGTCGTTGCAGAAGAGAGAGAAGAATGTGATGGATGGGAGATATAATTGGGATAGTGTTAGAGGTAGAGTGGGTTTAGTTGAGATATTAAGATGAAGTGTTGGAGTTAGAGTTATTAGATAGAGTTAGTTATTTTAGATTTTTTTTTTATTAAAATCCTAATTCAAGGAATCAAAATACCAACAAAAGTTCAGGATTCAGAATCCCACCATTTCACCACTACTTTCCTTGTTTTGAGGAATCATTTTACTTTCCAAAATACTAAAAATCTAACCAAACAATAGAATTTAAAATTTTGGAAAATGTTACAAAATATAAAGAAACAGGTGGTGTAATTTTAATATTTAGCATTCGAGAATGCAAAATAAATTGTCAAAATTTTGAATGATGGTTTATGAAGCTGTTCAAAAAATACAGGAATATTAGATTGTAAACTATTTCTATAACAAACTTATTACTAATTATCAAAATACATGTTACCCAAGCATTGTTCCCTTGGAAATTATCATAGATGCACCAAATATCACAATGCTAATTTGAAGTGCAAAAACTCCTATTCGTGTCGATAAATATCAAATACTAATACAGATCCTTCCCCCAAAGTAAAGATTAGATTTGATCTCATCTGTCCCTGTATTTAGTGCTTAGTCCTTCAGCATGATTAGAAATCTATCTGCCTCCTGAACAACAAACGTAATATTGTCCATCACAATAAAAGTCTATCTGCCGACGTAATATTTAGTGCCTAGTCCTTCATCACAATTAAAGTCTATCTGCACCCTGCCTTTTTTTTTTTTGAAACAACAACAATAAACATCCTTAATTTTCATTTCTTCAAATCCTGCATAGCATCTTTTACGATCGATGATGGAAAGTCATTCCACCAGACCATTCTCTGCTCAATTCTAAGAGCCAACTTTGCTAACAGGTGAGCAGGCATATTTCCAGTTCTACATACATGAGAAAAGTTACAACACTGAAAGCCTATTTGCATTTCTCTAGCTTTATCCACCAAGTGTCCAATTGGTGATAAATCTCTTTCAGCTGAATTAAGTCTACTTATCACATTGGAGGAGTCGCTTCAATTCCCACTTCTGCTGCCCAATGCATACCTTTACACACAGCCATTAATTCAGCATGTTCCACTGACAGAGTTTGCTCTATTGCTTCAGCTACAGCCGCCATAATTTCTCCTTCTCCATCTCTAACTATTATACCAACTGCGGCTTTGTCTTGATTGCATGCTGCATCAACGTTAATCTTTAGCAAATCTTGGCCAGGAGGTTGCCATTCCTTCTTTAATTTCTGTTGCACCATAATCTTGTGTGAATCATGGACATGAATGTAATCCAACATAAATGACTTTGCCCATTCTATTTCCACCTCCACCTTTGATACTCTACGTTCAAAGATTAATTTATTCCTTGCATACCAAATTCTCCACAACAGAATGGCAAAAGGTTCTTTTTCATTCCCCTCTCCATTAGACATTACAAACTCCATTAAGTCTTTAAAACTCGATACTTTGATCTCTCTTATATTCATTGAAAGCTCTGTATTCTTCCACACTCTTCTAGCATATCTGCAATCAAAGAAAACGTGTCTATCATCTTCATTTGCTTCTCCACACCATGGGCATAAATGGTTGATGTTTGCTATTTTCCTTCTTAAATTTACTCCCGTGGGAAGGGCATTCCAACATAATTTCCACGGGAAACATTTCACCTTTGGGGGGACTTTTAAATTCCAAGTTGCTTTCCAGACTTTCTTCTCTTCAAGTGCTGATGATGATTCAATGTTTCCATTCCAATGTTTCAGCAGGTCAAATATCTGCCCCCTGCCTGAACAACAGATGTAACTGCAATCAGTGAGTAAACCAATAAATAACATTGAATAATAATCAAAACCCGTATTTTGGTGATGTTACAACAAGAAAATCAGTGAAAAAGGAAATTAAAGAAAAATAAATATTGAGAAGAGAGCTTCCAAGCAAGTTCCCATGGTGTTCTGATTTAAATTGTACTAGATGCCTGCGCTCATTTTTCTTCTAGATATGGTTATTGTTTTTTTGCATGTAAGTTTCTCATGACATAATCAATAAGTTATTATCTCCTGTGTGCATTTTATGTCAGAGACAAACCATTGTTAGAAATGCTTCAATAATCTTGTGCACCAAAAGGGTACTCTATCCCTTTGTTCCACTCTTGTACAGATGCCACATGTATTAATTTGTATATGTATTTATCAAAATAATTTAAAAAGTCTATAAATTTTTTAAAAACACCATGAGTTAATACATGTGATAGTTACGTAAGAGCGGGATGGAGGGGCCATAGTGCTTTTCAAAACAGAAGATTTGAGTAGTGTTAGAAGACATTCAAACTTCATTACGACATTAAATCATCATACGCGCAAGCATATATAGATTAGACTCCTTGAATTCATTATAAATTTGGTGTATTAGCTAGTATATCGTTTGACTTAATGACTTAATTTCCAAAGTTTAATGTTCTTGGTCAGCTCAGGCATTTCCAAGAGAAGACCACAGTTGAAGTAAAAAAAAAAAAAAAAGAACACCAGCGCAATCCAGTCACCTTCTAGAGAAACCCTAAAACGAGCAGTAGCTGGTTTTTGATTTGTTGGTAAAAACGCGGTTTCAACTTACTATTCATTATATTAGTGTCATATCAAAAAAGAAACCAGCGGCTTCTTCATATTTCCCGAGTTGACCATTAATTAGTTGAAATCATGAACTTCCCTATTGGTAAATGTCAAAAGCTCTAAACCAATTGATAAATATCGAATGCAAACGTATTCTGTTTAATTTTCTTTCAAGACAATTAGAATGAAGAATAATCAAATATCATATAAGTCATGTTATCAACGGTTTTTTTTTTTTCTATCAGCTTTCAACTTTTGATATTAAAAAAATCTGTTTTATAATATCCTTAATTTCTTTTTTTAATCCTTAATTTCTTTTTTTAACCTATTTTTGGGTTAATTATGCTTAAATCAGGAGAAATTGATTTTCAACTTTTTTTTAAATTAATTTTACAAAAATCAGAACCTATTGAGTACAAACTTATAACTTGATTGATAATTAATCTTTTTTTCTGTTTTTTTAAAAGCTGGCAGTTTAATACGTGGAAGAAAATGAAAATTTCGAATTATACTCTCAAAAGGAATAGATTTTTGCTTCCTGAAAAATACAAATTGTTTTTCTAACATGGAAGTGACATTATAAAAAATATGAAAAAGGATCAATTAATCTAATCTACCTCCTTAAATCCTGGCATGGATAGTTACGAAAAGACAAAGAAAAAAACCCATTATGGCTGGGGCCCTTCATTAATTTATAATTTATACAATTGACAGAACTAAAGGAAGTTTCAACGAAGTGAAATTTTCGAGTCAGATTACATCAGAAATTAAAGATTTATTGCTTCCTAGTTGCTATTTCTAAAAACAGACGAACCATATTAATTAAATTAGTTAAGGGAACAATTTGAATTCAAGTAGTTGAAAGATTTTTCTGAATTCAATTTCTAATAAGTGATGAAGTTAAGGACTGCTCAAGTTTTTCAAAGCCAAATCTAATGTATTGACCATGGATCCAAAAGAATGTGACGGCCTCCCTTGTGCAAATAAAAGACTAACAGACAGAGATCAAGATCAAATTTTCTTATTCATCTAGAAGCCTAATATCATGGTAATCAAACCACCATCATATCTGTCAAGAGGGCCCTATTTGCAGAATTTTCATGGACCCCGACATTACACCAAACACAAGAAATCTAGATTGTTGTTGAAATCAACATACGTTGTATTATAATCCCATAAAAATTAAATGAAAAACAAAATTCTGACCATTTTTTATGAATAAAGAGTTTACAGACTTTTCCTGTTGTCATAACACGTGGTCCTATCGTTTAGTCCATCTGAATCTCACACATAACTTTGAATAGAGAGTTTAGAGACTTTTCCTGTTTCTCAGAACAGGTGGTCCTATCGTTTAGTTCATCTGAATCTCACACGTAAGTTTGAGAGCTGTTATAGGAGCAGTTGGAATTTTCAGTGCCATGTTTTCAATCCCAAATTAGAAACGAATATTGAATCAAGATACTAGAGTTGTACGATTCATCTTTAGTAATAGTAGGTTTGATTCCTATTACTGTCAAGTTTGTAAATATTATCGCATCTTAACAGGACAGGATAGCATGCAAGCATAGCACCAAGAGCAAGAGGAGGCTCCCCAGTAGTCAGGAATTGGATTTCTACCATTGTCAAGTTGCAAATATTATCGCGTTTTGACAGGACAATATGCAAGTACAGCACAGGAGCAAGAGGCGGCCCCAATTCAGTTACCCCTATCTAGAAAATTCCTCATTGTAATAGAATAGGATTTAATAAAAAAAAAAATCCCAAATCCAACACCACAAACAAGGATCATTATTGCCATGATCCCAATAACGTCACAAAGAGTTGTCACGTTATTTAATAATTATCTAATTTATCTTAAAAGTTAAGAACATGCTTGATATTTGATAAGTGTGAACGCGGCATAATACCAAATTCAGTGTCAGTAACAAAGAGTTATCACATTACATTCATACTTTAATAATAATCTAATTTATATTAAAAGTTAAGAACGTGATTGATCTTTTGATAAGTGTGAATGCAGCATGATAATTTATTGTTATTGACGATGAACTTGGAGACATAACACAGAGGATTTGAACTGGTCAAATGCGATCTTTATTGTCTAAACTTCAATATTAATATTTATTCACGTCCAATCGTTCAATTTTTTCATCTTTTGGTACAATTCAAAGAATCCGAGGGAGGAGGAAAACCAAGAAGCGAGAAGAACCCGTCCTTTGCTAGCCTGTCAAGCTTGCTAACGACAACAGAGGTTAGCCAGCCGTTAGATTCAATTGTTCATATTAAACCTCATGTTAATGTAGTTGTAATTCCAATGCCTCTCTCCACTAAGGTCTTTGAAAAAACTACATTAGGAATTCGAAAAAATGATTCAAAAATATTAAACCACATATGATAAGAGAACATGGATTCTTCGGACTCTCATTCTTTAATTTACTTCACCATTGATGGGGCTTCAAATTTGGGGTGTGCATAATTTACTATGAGGTCACAAGACCAGCTATATAGCAACTATTATACTATGAGATGCTCCCATGCAATTTGCCGCAAGCAACGGTTCCACTACTTCTGGTAGATCTAAAAACAATGGCACCATTTGGTCAAAAGCATTTTTCAAAGAATTACTTTAAAAAACACATTTTTCAACCAATTTCTATATTACTGACTATCTTACATTTCGAAAAATGCCTTAAAAATGCAATCCAAACGAAGTCATGTAATCATTCTAATGACTTTTTTTTCCCTAGAATGTCCTTTTGCAACAAAACTTTGTCAATTTCATTTAAGTAACTCTCATATTTTTCAGAATCAAATTAAAATAACTATGCTATAACCTCAATTAAAAACAACCTTCCATTGGTTGGGGATGTTTATTGTTCCGGGTGAGTTTTAGCCCCTGTAGTTAATAACTCAGCCCATCGGATGTTTACTTTGGGCTGATTTTAAGGCTTGCTCAGACCAGATTATGGATTGAAAATCTTTTAGCCCTTTTAGATAGTAAAAGTCCGGCCCAATTGCGATCCAGTATTTCTCCTCAAAAATTTCTTCCCGCCACTGAATATATAAATAATTAAAAATATCGTTTTCCCAAATTCAAATTTTGTCTCAAAAATCATAAATTTCCGGAGCCCAAAAAAAAAAAAAAAACTCAAAATTTCTCTGAAAAATTTTTGAAAATGTCAACAGCAACAGCAGCAGCAGGAGGAAAATCAAGCGCGAAGAGGCGAGTTAGCGAATCGGAGGCTTCGAAACCGGAGAAGCTGAAGCGAGTCATGATCGAAGATGATTTCGACGTCGATCTCTCCGAGTACGTGGAAATTCTAATTATTATTACTTTTTTTTTGGTAATTTTTAGATTTTTTTGAGTGATTCAATATACGGATTAATTTTTTTTAATAAGAAAATGTCGAAATTGCAGTGATATTAAAGGAATTATGACGGCTCTGCAGCAAATTAGAGAGAAAGCTCAAAAGGACGGCCAGAAGAAGAACGAAGAGACTATTTCCAGGTTAATTTTCTTTACCGCTTTTAATTTTTTTTCCCCAATTTTATAATTTCTGTTAACCTAATTTTTTCCGTACATAATTGTAGTATTAATGATAATTTTACCTATTTTCTGTTTCGTTTAATTTGTTAAATCATGAAAGCTGTTTGTTTATATGTCGCCGTGAAGCAGATAATATTGCCGCTCGTTTTCGTCGGAGAAATGTGAAATAATTGAAGTTTAAAGTATTTGTGGCTTACAATAATTGTGTAGCTCTGAAATTCTGGCTCAACTTCTTGGTGATTTTGTAGACTGGTAATTCTGCTGCTTTAGTTGAGTTGAAATGTCTGTTTTGTTGTTTTTTCTTTTCACTATATAAGCTTAAACAATATAGATTTTAGGTAAATGTTCTGATATATTGGCGCTTGGCTGGAGAGATTTTGCTTACCTTGCAATCATCTTAACTGCTGATGTGGTCAGTTACGTGTGATGCGTACAATGTCTTGAAGACCTTGTGTTCTAGTTTTAGGAGATTATGTGGTATGGTAACTGAGTCCTGAGCTGATCCATATTTGCGATATTCAATGTTCAAATGGCTAATGCATGTAAGAGATATGCGTTGTCCTACTGGACAGTTTTCTAGTATATAGTAATGAAATGCAGCAAGCACAGGAACTGTTTGGGTTTGTCCATGTAAATGACCTGGTGCACTAGTCTGTTTCTTGTAGTACGATAGGCGCCTGATATGCCCTATGCCCATTTCATGTTACCCTTCCAACTGTTAACCGGCTCTTTGTTGACAGTGTGGCATCAGAGATCAAGTCAAATCTTGATGAGTTGAGAACAAAGCTTGAGAAAGACAGGTGAGAAGTGATCCTCTGAATATACTCGAAAAAATTATGACGATAACATTTTGCTTTTTGAAGTTTGCCAGAGTAGCATCTTTCATCTCGAAGAAATGGAAAACCATATTTCATTTTTCTCTTTTCTGTTATATTTTCAGGCAAGCTTTTGCTAAGGCACTCTTAAAAAGCTCAAAAGAGGTTTGCACTGGAATGACGAAAATCAAATGAGTTGAATGTTGTTGGAATTTCACAACTTTTATGCATTGCTATGAATGGCTATGTTTATGACTATACAGTGTGAGAATCTGTTGAAGAATGAATCTGCCAAGTTTCAAGCAATATATGAGAACTTCTGCAAGGAGAAAACCACACATCTACAGAGCTTGAAAGGTGAGCATTTTTAATGTGGTTTTTTCTATTCCATGGTCAGCAGTATCTCACACAGCAGCTGCTGTTTTATTTAGACTGCCATATTTTCTTGTGAAAAGTTCTCTTCAATTATTCATAAGAAATACTTTAAAAAATCACTGAACAAGAATTTGAGCTGGGCCTTGCCTCTATTTCTATGTGTGTGTATGTATATATATATATATATATATATGTGTGTGTGTGTGTGTGTGTGTATGTATGTTTACGGTGGTTTATGGATAGCTTTATTTATAGTTGTGTTGGTGTACATGTGGACCTTCAACTATTGAGGAATTAGAATATATTTTTGTTCCACTTAACTACCTGATAGCTAATGGACCTTGGCATTTGGTGACTGTCCAAAGAAAATATGCACCAGTAACTATTATTTGGTGTTCTGCAGATGCAATTTCCAAGTATGAGGAAGAAAAGGAAAAGCTATTTATCCGATATGAACAATTAAGTGAGCATCAGGACCTTGAGCTTTCCATGTTCTGCATTCAGAAACAGCTTGATTGAAATTCTTGCAAAATTTCAGGGAAGAAAGAGAAGAGTATGATTGCCGAACTTGAGAAAGGCTGTGCAAGTAGAATTACTGACTTAGAGGAGTCGTTGAAGAAGAAGAAACAGGTAAATATATTATGCCTCTATCTCTATGTGTCTGTATGTGTTTGTGCGATATTATTGACAATATCTTTTCCTCTTTTGGCTTCACAGGATGATAAAACATTTAGCATTCTGAGAAAGACTCTAGGTTCATTTCTGGATAATGCTTCAGATGAGGACTTCCCACCAGATGATTGAAGTTTTGTCACAACAGTTCTGCAGCAAACATAAACTCATAATGTTCTTTGCCACTTTTACTGACCTTAAATGGGACAAAATTAGCATTTCTTTCTGTTATTTTGCAGTAAATCCTATATGTAGCTCTATTTCCCTCCTCAAACACCCTTAACACCCCTATCCTTCTCCCTTATAGATTTTGTATAGCGTATTTAGAGATTACCTGATATTGTTCTACTTCTCAGTGTTGCCATAGTAGTGAGTTCAATGTCAATAGCATGTCACACTGGTAATACTCGAATTTTGAAATTTTGAAATACAAACCCTTGTGCAGCAGCTTTCTTGGTTAGTTTACATATTGGGTAGGTTGAAAAGGTTGCCAAAATTTGGCATTCTGATCTTGTTGTACTTCTGTGGGTCTCATTCAGTTCGGTTCCTAGGCTTATACCTGGTGGGTTGTTTTAAAGTCTCCATATTTCATGCTTCACTTGAGATGAAATTATGTTCGAAGAGAATACTTTTGTATACAAATACTAGCACTCTCGAATGAATACCGAATTAAAGTGGCTGAACATGTGAAGAAATCGGAACCTGAATTCAATTCCCTCCTTAAGCTTGTAAATGGTATGTATGTCATACTGTTAGGAATAAGTTTGACTTCATGAAAATTCGACGTCCTTTTGTTTTGTTCTTTCAATTAATGGAGGAAGCCTTGTCAACTGTCACGGTAGTTCTTAAAGCCCATTAGTGAATTTGTGCCTTCTAGTGCACAGGAACAACTCATTCCGCCTATCGTCCCGTTTCTTTTTTATTAGAAGTTCAATAGGTGCGAGCGCTAGTAATTCGATACGTAGCATTTTTCCTTTCCAGGAGAATTACTTACAATACTAGTAAGTACTTTTATGAGGCGAACTGTTATTTAAGTTAATTAATAGTAACAACATTGAATTTCAAAGTAATTTAATAAATTCAAAAACTTTAATCCAATTGCTCTTAGATATTTCAAAGAAATTTTCTATCTGCCTGGAACAAAAGGAATTAACATAAACAAAGAGCAAGGTTTCTCCCCAAAAAAAAAAAAAGAAAGGAAAAAAATATAAAAAAATAAAAAGAGAAAGAATGCGCACGCCAGAACTTTGCAACAATTACATAATGTTCACCTTCTATCACTATTGTAGCCTTCGAAAAAGGCATCCACAGAGGGAAAGCTAACAAATATTGCACAACAATACCACAACTCAACAACTTGCAATCAATTGAAGGTTCAACATTCATAATAACCATGGTGTGTCTTCATTTACATAATAAAATGTGGCGAATCTTCCATAAAAATATAAAATTACAGAATGCCAACCTCAAAGATACATAGGGCCCTTCAATCTAACTAGATGGTAAAGCCTGGAGTATAAATTAAGAGTAGCTGTCTAACGAACACGGTTGACAGAAGATGGTCGCCGAGCTTGTTGCACAGATAGAGGGGGGCGCCTGTTGTGAGCCTGCACATTTTTCAAAAGATGCATCTTAAATTTTTTCCTCACGAGTTTATTGGAAATACGAAATCAATTTTAGTAGTTGTCTGCAATCTATTCATACCACCAATACGCTTGAAGTCAAAATTTAAATGATATCATTTTGCCAGGTTCTTAAGGCTCTCCTCTAAGGCTCTTAGACAAACTTCGAATCCTCCCATAAATTCCTGTTCATTTAACGATCCAGAGTGATATCCATCACGACATAGGTTTATCATTTGTTAAAGATAGATCACATCATGCATATTAACCAGTCATCCGTTTCTTTCCTATATTCCATTCTTCTTTCTCCGGCAGGACTCGCTCTTTCCAAATTACCACCAAAGGCCAAAATGTAAAAACAACTAATCACAGTTTACTTTTTGATTACTTGATCCTCAACATTGAAGTTCTGAAACAGAACCAACAACTGACCATATATATATATATATATAAGGTCAGAAAGTAAATTATCAGTGTATCCACATCTAGAATTATGAAAGAGAGAATTCCATACTCCAATGTCGGTCACAAAACGGCAAGAGCAACATCTGACAGATGGTGCTCCATATGGGTACATTAGCAACACTGCACAACCCCCGCACTTGACCTGTCCAACCTGATGATCTGCAAAAGAAACAACTTCACTCAAAACCACATTAAAGCAAGTCCCCATATTATTGTGGCAGCATAGATTGGCTGGTGTCTTGGTTTATTTTAATGCACCAAAAATGAGAACAGGATAAAAGAAATACAAGCAAGCCTTTAATTTTTAAATATGTCTGCATACATCTAGAAGTCATGATCAACATGGAACAGCTACACCAAGAGTCAAACCAGATGTGAGACCTGTATCATAGCATAATGGTTTGAAGGCCTAGTTGTAGCATATCCTTACCCCTGGAAGCAGAAAGGCTGTTCTAATCACCATTAAAAACAACTTTTCACTTCTCAAAACTAGTTCAAAAAAAGAAACACACTACCAACTTTTTAAACACCTTTTTCAACAATCTATTTTCTTTAAGCATACTTAAAAAGGTAAAAACAAATGAGAAGCCCATGGTAATATCAAGAGACATTCAAGCAATGGGAACTTCAAGATAAAGAGAATTCCTACAATCAAGAAAAACATCCAGATATTGTCTTGTCCATGAAGCCTATATGCTCCTATATAGACCATGCCAAGTTTTTCCTCAGTGACATCAAGTCTTTGTTCCTCGTTGAATCTCTTCCAACACAATCCATACTGAAAAATTCAAACCGCTTATAAAGTGACCAATAGAATACGTCACAAACATAAAAGAACTTTGATGGTAACTGGCAGCAAAGTCCTATAGCAACAGAATTTATTTTCTTCAATTGCTTTTCTAGCCATCTAGATTCTTGAGGCACATCACGTCTTCATCTGAAATTTTTAGCTGCACTGATTGCAGGACTGGACAGGAGAAGGCATCCTCCATTGGAGAGCATTCATTCAGAATTAACTAAATTTTCCTGGTCAAATGGAGACCAAATTTGGCCTAACAAAGAATTTACTGAGAGAAGCCTTTATGCATAAGATGTTAAACTAATATACAAGCTCCTTCCTACCAGGCAGAATGAGGTGTAAAAGGGGCATAAAGAATATCTCCTTAACTATAATAAACATGAAATATTGAGACTTGTCCCAAACTTGAGTAGATCTTAATCCCTGAGAAATACTGTAGAGCAATTGTGGCTAATCCAGGTTTGAATACTAAAAAAAAAAAAAATTGAAATAGCAGCAACGATTTAAGATACAAGAGTCACTGTCAAAATATGGAAGAACAATCTGTTAAATGAGTGAAAGAAGCAGTTAAGACCTTCTAAAACAAGATTGACTGTCTGGCAGCACGAGCACTGGACATATTTAACTCCTCGAGGATAAGCAAGCAACATCCGGCAGGAACCACAGACCATTTGACCCTTTTCTGCATTCAAGTCACATGGCCTTGAGGTGAAACCACTAACATAGACCAACCTGCGTCTCTCAAAGCGGGAGAATTTTCCAGTGTCTACTAATACAGCTTTTCCAATAAAAATTTCAGAAGCACGAAACCATTTAAGCATCAATGCGGAAAGCATTAACATTTGAATTAAGAGATTCTGTAATGCCATTGTTAACTTTCAAAAGAAGATACATATTCTAAAGCTGACAATGCGTGGTTCCTTTCACCTTAAAATATCAGGGAGGAGAACATGCTTTTTAGTAGAGTAAAAATTGAAAAACACACAGAAATTAGGGTGGAACTCATCCTTGGATTCAATCATATGCTAACTTCAAGATTATCTGGCCATTACGGGTGAAAGCCAAACAAAATTTAGGTGTCTTCGATACTCTGGATATCAAGTACCTAGAGCATCTAAAGGGCTTTTGGTGCTGATGAACAACCCAAGGATACTAATCCCCATCCATCTCCACCTATCAAGTATGAATTGGTTCTTCTTTGGGCCTTTCTATAGTTCTTTCAGAAGCAATTTACTTCCTCAGAAGTCTCGTATGCTCAAATTTGTCATCCTACTCACCACATAAGTGGCTACATGAAACTTGGAAATTAGGCAGCCAGGGGGTAAAAATATGTCTTGGAGCAGCCATACTCCAATTTGAAATATATTTAACTATAAGAACTGCATCACACTATGGAACATGAAATATTAAAGGCAAAGATACCTAATTTCTTTAGATTTATAGCTTTATAAGTTGAAGTCGTCTATAAGAGTAGCTCATTCTACACAAACTAGCCTGTCTGCCTTTAGAAGCATCAATCAGGTACACTTAATACAGAAGAATGCTAAACTCAACACTTTCCTATTTTTGAACACAAAATTCTCATTGGAAATACTGTGAATGTGAGAGAGAGAGATTTCTGTGCTAAGAAATTGAACAGAGTATTTTATCAAAAATAAAGGGAAATTTGAGCAGAGTATAGAATAGATTATAAAGAAGACAAGGAAATATTATCGAAAAAATAACATGATGATACTTTGACTTTTCTATGTGGACCTGGACTTTGGGAAGTTCCAGGAAGGAAAAATCAGAATAATATTAGCCCAGAGACAATACAACATCGGTGATAATTTCCACTATTGTCAATCAGTCAATACCATTTACATCAGCATTCTAATACACACAAGCAAATGTCCATAAATATTGACTGTAAGATTATTGGCATTTAAAGAGTAAATTTAAAATGGAAGTTACCACCCAATGGTGATGACACTGCAGGTGGCGGTGGAGGTGGAAGCATTTTCAGTGGAGGTACAGATTTCTGTGCCGGTTGGGATCCTTCATCAGCACCTTTGGTTCTGTCGTCATAGTTTTCCATTTCTGTATCTGACAATAACAGGCTAGTTATGACATAATCATAGAAGAATAGCCCACGTATCTAAAACCGTTAATCCTAGATCAATATCAATCTTCACTTGTTTGTCCTAATGCAGGATATACATTGTAGTTTCAAAAAACAATAACTAAAATAAACAGAAGATTGGCATTTGGAGTTTTAGGATGTTTGATGGATGTCTTTTGTTCATATTTTTTATTTGTTTCTAGATTTCCATTATTTTTCTGTTCTCTGTGTAATAGAATTTTGACACACGAAAATTCTATAGCACATAGAATCTAGAACTCACAGATTCTATAACACGTAGAACAGAAAAATTAAGGGAAAACTAGAAACAAATAAAAAAGATGAACAAAAGACATCCATCAAAATAACAAGGGTCCAGGCAATGTATACAATCTTCGAAGTGCAAAAATGTGAACAAATATATAGTAAAGGATTCACGGAATTTTTGCTAAATTAAAAAAAATATATATTGTACAGTAGATCAAGATAGCAGCTTTAATATTTCATTTGTGCTTGCAAATGATGTGTGGATTATGAGTTTTCCTTCAATCCGCAAATTCTCATAACATTATGACCATCTGTACAAGGAAATGATCATCAAATTTCCATGCGCAATTTAACAATCACAATATAGCATAAATTCCCCAAACATTATCGGCTACTAATTCTCATTTTATATCTTTTGAACAAAGCCCATAGATAGAATTCGCATATCTCCCTCCTTTCTGAACAAAGTGTCAGACTGTGGCCTTGATTACTGACAGTTTGAGAAAGATCAAGCATGCAACTAGCCTATCATACTGTTTGTTGCTTTAATTAAATTCAAACTATGACCTTCGTTTTTGTGCTTTCAATGAATTATTTTGTAAGCTTTGTAAATGTGTATCTTTATTTTCTTGCAAGCCTTCGTATGCTACAAGAAAATTCCACCTAATGAGAATTAAGCAGAATCTAGCAGTCTACTCTAATAATAAACATTATTTTATAATGAACATTATAATGCCATATTTTATGATGAACATTATAATGCACAATCAACTAAAAAATCCGAAAGTAGCAAGTGCTACAGCTCGAAGCTAAGCCAAATTTTCTACTGTATACTCAGGAAAAGCACTTTAAACTGTTTCTGGATGACCAAATACATTATCTTATCATCAGACTTTGACTTGCCACTAAAAAAGATGTATGGTTATTGATTCAAAAGCACAGCCACAACCAACAAATCGAATCTATGGAGTTCAGAACATTAGTAATACGGAGGGAAGGACAGGACTAAAACTTCATAAACTAAATGAAAATATTATCTTAATTGTTAAGATTCGTCCTAGCATTGCAGAGCTGTGGTATCCTTTAAGTAAATGAGCAAGAAATTAACAATGAGCAAACGAAGAGAATAATATCAGGTTCAGAAAGCCCATTACTTTCGACCATCCCCCAACAAAATTCCATACTTCTGTGGTGTCTCTACACAAGTGTTTGCACAATAAATTTGTAGCAAACTCATATTGAACAAAGGATACAAGAATTAACAATCATAAACACCAAAATAAGGAAAATGGATATAAAGAGAAAGGCAAGAAACGAGAAGGATAGTTGGAGAGAAGACCTACCAGCAGGAACTGCTTCTGCCAATTGTTGAGCCAGTGGAACTGAGTGCCACCCAGGTGGGGGCCCTTCTTCATCTTCAACCTCTTCAATCTTGTCTGACATACCTACATCTGAAAACTATGAACAGGCTGATTCAATGGAACTTTTCAGAGTAAAAGAACAATAGACCATATTCAATTAAGCTGATAACTAACTCAGGTAACTACAACAAGGACTAAAGCAAACATTTCAAGGGAGAAAGTAATTCTGCATTAATGATTATAACTTGAAAAAACATCATCTAATACAATCATGTCTTTCGTGTTCATACAATCTAGGGTTTTAATCGTATTTTCACCTTGTTTCTACGTATTGGATTTTGAACCTTTTCGGAAGGATCCAATTATCCTAAAAGAAACCCTGAAGATAGGTATATTGCATTTTTAATTTTGAACCAGACATCAATTCACATGAGCTCAAAAGGGTTAAAAAAAAATGAAGCATAATGGTAACTGGTCGATTACATAAACACAACAGATCCACAGATATCCTCCAACTCCCACACCAAGGACTGAAAGCAAACTAAGAGTGCACAGCACATTCCCAACTTATAGGTCTAACATCCTCCCAGAAAATATTCAAATATTGCATTTAAAGCACTTCCATACAATTCAGAAAAGGACAGTTCACTGCCTTCAAACTACTTGAATTATATATTCTCTAGACTTGCAACTGCACTAGGATAGGGAGCTATTTCTTTTCTATCAACATAAGCTTGCAACTTTGCGGTAATTATTTTCCAGTGTCAGAATTGTCAGTCAAATTCCAAGCATAGAACTATTCCCAGCTCACTTCCCCTCTAAATCCTTCACAGGCATTCTTGACCAATATCCCATCCCTCGGAAACTTCCTTACCAATCACTTTGTCCTTTTCCCTCAAGCCCCATACATAAGCAATAAGCCATCTTCTATAAATCTTTCCCTGTAAAAAGCAATCATTCAAAGTACATTTAGATTTCATGAACATGCTAGTAATAGAAGTATATGATATCAACACCACTTCAGTTCAGGAACTCGAGCAAGTTTTAGCTACATGAGTATTGGATTAAGATACACATTCTATGCACCTAGAGAATGAAATCATTAAATCAGTTCAGAGAATCTTCAAAAAAAAAAAAAAATTGTCGTTAGTTTACGCCACAATCCTAGTTACAATATGAAAAACTCAACTTAAAGATAGACTCCGAAGATCCTGAGGAAATTTCAAATAAAAGGTAAGGGCCAAATAACTATATACAGCACAGGGGCACTCGTCTTGGGATAAATTTTTGGTCCAACCATTCCTTTATTTGCTATCCTACTTTGTACAGAATAACCACACAATTGCATCGAATTTATACTGTCAAGATGGACAAAGGTTTTCTGAGACTGTACAATCATCCCGTGCAAGTGAACAAGTATAAAATGTCCTGAGTGACTAAGTCTGACAATTACTGCGCCCCTAGTCCCCTCAAACAACATATACAAGCTAATAATAACGATACTAAAAAAAAAAAAGGGCACTAGAAAAAATAAAGAATTTTCTGACTACTACATTATAATTGAAGACAAACGTGCTAAAGTTTCAATCTTTGACAATCTTGGGATTTAGTACCAACAAAAATATGCTAAAAATACTGACCAGAAGGGTGAATTGGCAGATGGGTTGCTGAAGGAATTAATGACCATCCAGGTGGTGGACCATCAATATCTTCATCATCTTCATTTATATTATGTTGATAAATATCTGCATCCTTTTCTTGCTTAACTACGTTTTCTTCTGTTTCCGAAGCAAGGCATTGAAATCCAGGTGGTGGGCCCTCATCTTCTCCTCCTCCTCCTCCTCCTCCTTCTTTGGTGATGTCTCTCTCTTCAGTTCCCATTATCACTTTAGTCTGCCTCTCTTTCCTTTACTCAGTTGTTGTCTGATTCCATACTTCCTCTGAATTAATTGGTGTCAACGTCCGCAAAATGTCCACCGACTTGAAAGTGGGATGCCGAAGCCAAAACTTCCACTGCTACTCAAATTACATAGCATACCCTTGCATCCTGCAGTTAATCTCTCCTCTTTTTTTTTTTTCTTTTCTTTTCTTTTTTTTTCGCCTGGTTCATACAATGGGAATAAAAGCAGAAGGGCCTTAAAATGGCACATCTTCACTTTGTATGGTTGATTGATTTCTAGGGTATTTTTCAAAAATATTATTTGATAGTTTTTTTTATAAATGTGTATGTAAGATAAAAAAAAAGTAATTAAAAAAATGTATTTAAAATTTTTTAAAAATATGTTATTCGAAAGCAAAGTCAAACAAAAATGTAATTATTAATAATTATTGTTAAACCTTGTCTTAAAAGATTTTTTGTTTTGAGAAAAAAATTCTATCTTAATCTTAAAATTTCTATTTTATAAATTAGAAAATCACAATTATATAAAATCAAGTTACAAAACTAACGTCCAAAAGCGACTTGAAAAATCAAGTGTTACAAACTCGATACAAATTTACATTAAAAAATAACTTCAAAATCAAATTTTACAGATCGAGTCTCATAAATCAAATATTAAAATCAAATATAACAGGTCGAGTTGACCGAAACTTATATTAAAAAGTGAGCGGTGGCATCTGAATCAGTATTTTAGCATGCACAAATAAGTAACATGAACTTTTCAGAAGATTGTATGGTACTACATAGTTTTAACTAGTACTTCTAATCGATCACATGCATTATTAAATATTACCACATGATAAAACAAATTACAACACGCTGAAATAATTTCACCATTCAAAATGCGTGTTTATGCGAACATTGTAAATGTCAGGCAACTACGAGAGGTAAAGTTAGTTAAGGGGGCTTAATGCAATTCCGCCTGCGTATTTCATGGTTCGGTTCGCCACCGTATCAACAGATATGCTCCTCTCCCCATTAATCATCTCTAATGTTCAGTAAAAGCATCTTTCAAGGAATCCAGGAACGAGATACAATAAGAGGTTACTATTACATTGGAGTTACACCGAGACTGAAGAAATCTAGTTTCAATAAACAAGATTTCATCCAAACTAACACCAAATAATCAATTACAAAAATAATGAAGTTACCGGGTCAAAGCCAAAATTTATATTTTGCAAGACGTTACAAAATAGAATGTAACATGTACCATTAGGAGCACCATTTACTACACCTTAATTACTGTTACAATACAACCACAGCACCCAAGAGCAATTAGCATCAATTCCCTTTCTTCTGCCGGTCTTTAATTTGTTTAATATCCTTTGTCAGCATTCTGGGTGCTATGGCCATTGACATAAGTTCTTGGAACAGCAGCTTGCAAGCATATGGAATGTGAACCTGCAAATAAAGAATCAACCAAAGTCAAACTGACAAACTAGGCACCCACCAGAGTACCGAGTGGCACCACCAGAGTACCGAGTGGCTTGTATGCAAAAAGTCTATGGTAGGGGGCTTTGAGCGAGAATTATGGGGTGTATGTATGAGTGGGCAGGAGTTGGCAAAGAGTAGCATCAAATTAGTTATAATAATACCTGGACTATATCAGTTTTGTTCTTGCAGCTTCTGCACTCAAACGAGTTCTTTTTCAAGTTTGCAATTGCAATCAACCCACAACGTTCACAAACATGGACCCTGTACGCATCACTTTGATCGAACAATCTTTCTTTGAGAAAGTGAGCGGCACCATGGGCAATCATGCAATCTCTCTCCATCTCTCCAAAACGGAGACCACCATCACGTGATCGCCCTTCCGCCGGTTGCCTTGTGAGGATCTGAACTGGGCCTCTCCCACGGGAATGGATTTTATCATCAACCATGTGCTTCAATCTCTGGTAATAGGTTGGCCCAAGGAATATAGTGGCTGTTAGGGGCCTCCCTGTGTGACCATTATACATTCTTTCAAAACCACGCATCTGGTAACCACATTTGTGTAGGGCTTTACTGATGTTATCCACAGTGACATCGGTAAAAGGAGTAGCATCTCCCTCCTTTCCCATATGCGCAGCAACCTTACCCATGATACACTCAATCAACTGACCAATTGTCATGCGAGAAGGAATAGCATGGGGATTTACAATAATATCAGGGGTTATTCCTTCAACAGTAAATGGCATGTCCTCTTGAGTGTAGGTCATGCCTACTGTTCCCTTCTGACCATGCCTACTGCTAAACTTGTCTCCAATTTGGGGAATCCTAACAGATCTCACCCTCACTTTGACAAACCTCAAACCATCAGCATTCGTTGTAAGCAGGACCTGATCCACTATGCCTGTTTCACTGTGGCGCAAACTTGTGCTATGATCACGCTTAGTGTATCGAGAAGCTAATGTTGATGGAGCCTGAGTATCATCCTGATTAATGGGAGTGGTCTTCCCAATGATCACATCTTCACCTGAAACTTTCGTTCCTGGTGGAGCGAGACCATCATCATCCAATTTATCATAAGAACCGTGCCGCATGCCCATTGTGTTAGACCTATCTGGCCGCCCAAAGTCCTCTTTGACTAGGGTCCCCATCTTCTTCTCCTCATCTCTGTATGAACGGAAAAACAGAGATCGAAAGAATCC
>JAMWEH010000271.1:0-27071 GCA_024721245.1 Mitragyna speciosa
TTTTCGATATTTCCTGAAAAAGATTACCTAATTCTCCTTCAATCTAGCCTTTAGATGTGACTATTATGATTAATTGATTGGGACATTGTCTTGGTTGAATCATAATTTAGCCAAAGAACTACGTACGTACACCAATTTCATGTTGTGCCCACGTATACCTTAAAAGTAGCTGAATTAAGGGTAATTAAGCTGTATAAAATCTAGCTAAATTCGTTGACCGTTTTGTGACCTTGACCATGATCAGACATGACATCTGATGAAGCTCTTTTTAAAAGCAAAGAAATTTTGATTAATAAGAACAAGAAATAATGTCACAGATTTGCCTAGCAAATCCGTCTTTAATTAGTTAGTTCTTTCTTTGAAATTTTACTAATTTCATCACAGATTTCACAAAATAATTAAACCTCTTAATAGAAAGAGGAATCTCGTTCAATATGTTGATGTCCAGTTCCTTCAAAATGGACAAGATGGAAAGTGGTGGAAGGGTTGCAAATGATGCAAGCCAGCTAGATCATTTTATGCATGAAATCGAGATCATGAAGGAAGACCTGAAAACTATGGAGAGGTTGTGCAATAGGTTGAATGAAACCAATAACGAGAGCAAAACCATCCCGGACGCCGCGAAAATGAAGGAACTCACAGCCCTTATGGATTCAGATATTGATCACGTCTTGAAGTTGGCCAAATCCATCAAGAAAAGAATTGATGCCCTCGAATTTGTGTCCTCTGATAATACCATTGATCGAACCAAGATTTCTGTGGTTATGGGGCTACGACAAAAGCTAAGGGGCATGATGGATGACTTTCAAGGGCTTAGAGTGAAAATGGCAGCTGTATACAATGAAATTGTCGAGTACAAATACTACTCACTCACGGGAGAAAAGCAACATATAGATTATATTGAGAATTTGGCATCCAGAGGAGATATTGAGGATCATCTAGCAGAGGCTGTCCAAGAACATGGGAGAGATAGAGTCGTCGATTTTATTGAAGAATTTCAAGAAAGGCGTGAAGGGTCGAAGAATATGCAGGGGAATTTGGTTGAGCTGCATCATACTTTCTTGGACATGGCAGCTCTAGTTGAGGCACATGGTCAGAAGATGTCCATTATTGAAGGCTTTGGTGGGGAAAACCAAGCAGCTCGTGAGAAGCCATTTCTGAAACCAACTGGGCTGGCACAATTGCTAGACAACCCTGAGGATTATGACACGGAAGCCCAAAGTCGTGCGATTATTGCTTTAATTATCTCTGTATCTCTTTGTATCGTGATCATTATTCCTCTCTTCTTTTCGGAGTCTTTTAGTGATTTGGAATAGCTGCAGCCAAAAGATTATGCATCTATAGAAATGTGCTATGGTGACGAGGATTTTCTTTTTTTTTTTGGCGATGCTTGTTATGTGTCCAATTAAAGTTATGAGTTATAATTTACATTTGCAAAATAATTTCTCATCATTAACTTTCTAAAAGTTTTTGTTTTGATTCCCAAACTTTTTTGAAAGATGTCTATTTAAGCATTTCGGGCAAAGACTATTTGAGCTAAGCCAAGGTGAGAAAATGCTTAATTAGTTTGGGAAAATTCTTATGTGGATTGAGTTCACGGCTTGTGAATATTATAGTTTAAAAGAGTATTACATAAGCATAAGAATGCATGTTAATGTAAGAGAGTGATATAAGAATAATGATGTGACTCTATTTTAGATCGCAAGATTCACAGTGGAGCCACGCAAGAATTTTCCTTACTAACCAATAAGCTTGGAGCATAAAGAAAAAAGAGAAAATACGTCCAAGCTGCCTTTTTACTTGTATAACTGACCTTAAGTCCTCCATTTCTTCTTAAGCAAACCAAGAGGGGAACAATAAGTGGAGCATTAGTATATAATTTATATCAAACCAAATCCTCGACCGCTCACATATCACATATTAATATCAATCTGTGATTATCTGTAAAAGGATTGGTCTTAAGAATATTAAAGTAATAGATCTTGTTATGTTTTATCCTTCGATAATATATGTGAAATGTTTGTTACAATAATATATATTTTTGTTTGAAGTCTTGATAGTATTTTGAACAATAAAATATAGGTGTGGGCATGGGTCGGGTACTCATCCCTTAAGAGATTTGGTTGATCGGATCTTCACTTGTCAAGTTAGCAATTTTCTAACCCTAATTCTATCCTAATGCCTTCGGTACCTTTTCTCGAGTACTCAATAAATAGGGTCAGGTCACAGGGTAATCGACCTGCCTCTATTTTTTTTATTAGAATTCTTTTGACTTCTCTAATTCTCTAAATAATCGTAAATGTCCACTAATTTGTGTTATTAATTGAAAGCTTATAGGCAAATTGAGGACTCTATAGTCTCAATTTATCTTAGTTTTAATGATTAACAAACTAGTGATAATGTGTACTAATGTTCTACCAAGATGTATTTGCAGTAAAATTAGTTAAGAACAAAAAAGAAGTTAAAATGGAAAGTAAAAGGCGAAGTGAACCACTAACTGGACA
The DNA here is from genome assembly GCA_024721245.1 of Mitragyna speciosa. NCBI lineage: Eukaryota > Viridiplantae > Streptophyta > Magnoliopsida > Gentianales > Rubiaceae > Mitragyna > Mitragyna speciosa. The sequence goes on from JAMWEH010000271.1 coordinate 2,505, forward strand.
CATCAAAGAATGAAGCGGACGATCGGTTAATTCCAAAGAGTATGTGGATAAGGTAACGAACGTCCGGTCCATATACTTTTAATAAAATTATGATAAGGACCCTACATTTTTAATATTTATATAATATACCATCAGGTTGGGGAGAGTACCCGTGGGTATTTGTTTTTTGGATCTGCATCCAATCCAAAATTTGCAAGTACCAGACCCTCGTTTGCCCAGCTAAGAGAAAAACTGGTACAAGGACCCTATTTTTTTGGATCAAGTCATTTTGGATTAGGCGGGTTTTCAGGTTAGTGGGTTTTTTGCCCATCCCTAGTAAAATATGTAGATAATTACCTTGTATAACTGAAAGTTTATTGTGGTTAGAATTGGAAGAACATCATGCAATTTTTGCTGTTATATTGTCATCGTATAGAGCTTATTAAAATTTTTTTTTGGATATATGTTACTTTATGTTTAATTATTTGATCTTGGATAAAAGAATTCTAGCACTATCACTGACCGTGACTTGAAAAATCTCATGCGCACGCACACACACTCTCATGCACATATATACTCACACACAAAATTATTGATCTTTGACAAAAGTAGTATCACAAATATATAGTGACTTGGAAAATAAATATGTATTTACAAATCCTAATTGGTTAGTACTCTCTAACGTTAGTAATTTTAAAAGGACGAGGAAATCACAGATGTATATACAAATCCTGATTGTTTCCTTCTAAAGCGTGTGATTTTAGAAAGAAAATTACACACGTATATACAAATTTTAATTATTACTCTCTAACACGTATGATTTTAGAAGGATGTGTAAATATTTTAAAGGGAAATTATTTCCAGAGGACAAAGATGGGGAAAAGGAAGATATATCAAGTTTGAATTTTTTGAAATTTCCAAATATTTTACCCATATTCGTACTTGTTACAAACCTTTCTCCAATAGAGGGCTTGGTTTGTCCAATTAATTTGTTTTTCTTACCGGTCAAGTGGTCCAATATGTTTTGACTAGATGTTATCATGATCAAAGCCCATGACCCATATCATGAAGCCCTGACCCAGCTGCGCAATTCACGGCTCATAAGTTGTGATACCTCCTCACTTATGTAGTTCAGATTTCAATTTTTATTGACGTTCAATTGCATTCCATACGAAATCAATGTCAAATTATACAAAAATTAGTGATACGACGTAATTTCTTATTAAATACAATTAAATAGTAAAAAAATAAACAAAAGATTTAAGCCGGCAATATGATAAGTGAGAAAAAGGAAAAAAAAAAGTGAGAAAAAGGAGAAAAATCATACATTATGAAGGTAGTAATAAGTAGAAAAATCAAAGAAAAAGAAACTCTGTTTAATACAAGCAAGTAACTGGAAACAATAATCCAATTCAACTACTATTATACTATAATATGCTCATAAATTTTCATTGATGTAAAACACAAACAAACCAAAAAATTTTGTATGTTCATTTACAGACCTTTTTTATCCTATATAGATTGACCCCATCTACACCAAAAATCTAAAATAATAATATAATCAACTGAACTCCTAACCTTAAACATGCTTAAAGGGAAAAAGATAAAAATATGGCAATCAAAAAATCCAAAGCTTTATATGCACAAACATTTTTTGTCAATTTTTTTTTTCTTTCTTGAAAAAAAAAAACCCCTAAAATTATTACTAGTATTGACAATTCAACAAAATTAGTAGGCCCCACGATTAATCATTTCCATGTACTGGTTAAATGACTCTTGCCTCTGCATCTTCATTTCTTCATTGAACTTCTTGATGAATGCTTCGACTCGGCGGTTCAACTCGTCCTGACTCAGTGAAGGATCCTTTTTTATCTTTCCAGGAATCGGAGACCAACTCGTGGGCAGCATGGTGGGACCGGCATAATTGGTGCGGTCTTTGAAGGTCTCTGATTTCGGCGCTTGATCTAGTGAGCTTTCACGGCTGTGATTCTCCAACGTGTCAGATTTCTTCAAGTGCCTCGTGAGCGGCACGTGACGTCCCTCTGTTATCATCTTCCACGTGCTCTCCAGCGTTTCCTGCCTCTTTGGCCTTGCTACCCTCAACGCTCTCCCGCCTTCATGTTGGGGGGAAAAAACAAAAATAATAATAAGAATCAAATGACTTTTTCTTCCACAAAAAAAAAAAAAAAGAATCAAATGACTATTTTACGACCTAAATAACATAAATAAGTCACATTCACCAATAAAAATTAGGCAATAAAAATTAAAAGATAAGAATCCCTTGTGTGGCATTCTTTGGAAACACAAAATAAGTTTCCCAACTACTAGGTTCAATCATTTTCACAAACAAACTAATAGTAGACACATCATTCCGATTATCTTTTTTAAGAATTTTTTGCCTATCATAGTTATATATATATATATATATATATTTTAATAATTTCATAATTTTATATATATATTTTTGATAAATATGTACGTAAAATAAAAAAACGATTAAAAAAAATTTAAGCCTTTTTAAAAACCTATTCTTAGAAAACAAGATTAAACTAACACAATTGTATGCTTATGTGGTGATGCTGTTTATGATTGGCTAAGGTTGCAACTATCACTTCATTAGAAATGGCTAAGGCTGCAACCTTCATTAAAAATATATATAATTATTACAAGACTTATCAGGACAAAATTTTCATTACATGACGTCACAATTCAGATCTAGATGACATAATCAATGGATTACGTGGTGCGATACCGTTTGCTATCAGAAAAGTATACAATACACTACGTGTATTGTCACGTGGTGTACTAGAACCAATAATTTATCGCCATGTGGCAATGGTGGGTCATACCTTGTATTATTTGGCGATGTGTGATTGGTTCTAGTGCACCACGTGGCACGTCACGTGACGCGCGTGGTGCACGCAATACTCGCTCGTTTGCTATCTTGCTCGTCGGCAAAAAAGATACTATTTCAATTACGCGTTGAACGCCGAAACGCCGTTGAAGGGGAAAACGGCAATATTCATTTCAAAGATAATTAGCGAAAGAAAAAGAAAAGTACTAAAAACTTAGAAAAAGAAAAATTAATGAGAAAACAAATGATAAATTTGGCAATGTTAATACAATAATTATTCTCAATTTGATTTTGCCAAATCCAAATTATCTATCCAGATTAGTTAAACTTAAATCCAATGGCTAATTTTAATATAAGTATTGCTTGTGTCTATATGGTTATTTTTAGAAATTTTTTTTAAAATAGTACTATACTACTGTAATAATATTAAAGAGTGATCGAAAAACGTATTTAAAAAATGTGTTTTTTAATAAACAACATTAAACAAACGCAACCATTAGTGCTAAGAAATAGGAAAACTTAAAATAAAAAATTTTGAATTGGTAAATTGAGTTGATACCTTCAGGACTGGTCTTCATAGGTTTCCTGTGACCAAATCTTGAAGAAAGCAGCGGTTTCTCTTTCACTGGCAATACAAAATCCAGCTGAGTCTTAGGAGAAACTATCTTCTGCGGAGCAGTGAAACTGGACTCTGGAACCATCCAATCATCCTTCGCCACGTCATCAGTTTGAACTCCATTTTCCATCACATCCTTCAACTCCACGTCATCACTAGATTCCTTCCCACCCTCCTCCGCATCATCATCTTCAGCTTCAGCTGCATACACCTCCACCACAGGTGGCAGAGGCACCGGAGCTCCAACGACATTCATATCCAGCTCCGGCTCACGCTGAGCCAATACGACCGCTGCCGCCACCACATCAGACTCCGGCGAAGGCGTTCTTGCAGAAATCAAAGGCTCCTGCAATTGATAGGAAACCGGGTCTTTAAACTGGTTGTGGTGATAATGATGATTGAAGCGGGTGGAAGCGGCGATAGTGATGATGATACAGTTGATGATCAGGTAGAGATACGGTGGCCTAAGCCAACTCAGCAGAGAGTTCCAAACCACAGGGAGATCGTAACAGGTAAAAGCTATGATTGATGGAACAGAGAATTTGATTGCCAGAGCTATGGAAATGGCTCCGCTCGAAATTAATATAATTTTGACAGAAAGTAACAACGTTGTCGAAATCGACATCTTCTTTCCTCTGACTAGTAATTAGAAAATTCAGATAGATTTGAAGTGTTTTTCAGGACAAGAATTGCAGAGTTAAGAGGGCGGAGAGGAAAGTGAAAAACTATGCTTGCATGGAATTTGTGGGGTGGCTGGGATTTTTATATTGCTCGGGAAAATGGGTGGAGGGGGAAAACGCGGTTTGTGGGATTTGATGAAATCAGGACCGTTGGATGTGGGAACCTGGGGGGAAGTGTGGGGTGGCTGATTTGGAGCTTGAGAGAAGCAATTTTAGTACGCAACTTGATGAGGAAACCGCAACCAATAAAAAGTAGAATAGTTATAATTGTATAATTTTATTTTAAAAATAAAAAATTTAAATTTTACCAACATTATTTGTCTTTTAATTATAATAGTATATGTTTGATAAAAAAATTATATAGATATGAACACGTCAATATGGTCTGTTTAGATTATTATTGGATTAATATGTTATTGAGATTAACTTATATCAGTGGAAGTTAATTTCGACCGTGAACTACATTAGTAGATGGATCCCACAGTTGTCTAGCCTCGAATTTGAATCCGATAGAAATTGGGGTGCCCGAGTTCCCTTTCCCCTTTCTCCCAATTATCAAAAAAGAAAAAATTCTGCATCGGGAGATCTGGTTGTTAGGACTCTAGATATAAGCTCCTTCGGCCCCTCTAAAAGTTACCATGGCTTATGGAGTGGGTTTGTGGGGTTAAGTTTATACTTAATCTCCATTCATCCTTTCAATTAGAGTTGAATAGGTGAGTTCCCTTTCCCCTTTCCCCCAATTGTCAAAAAAAAAAAAAAAACTGGGGTGGCCCACGTGCGAGAAGACGAAGTGATTATAATAGTCAAATTAAGGATAAAGTAATTTCACTTTAGTTTATTGCTGTTAAGCATTAGATGGTGAGGGCAGCAAGAGGTCCTAGTGGGTAATACTTTTGTACATGAAACTAAGGGACAAATTGACAGTTAATAGCTGTTTGTGGAGGATTTGACATTGAATTTAGGTGCTAAATGTCCGGAGTGATATTATCTTTTCTCCCATGGAAATTGTTTTCTAATTTCTAAAACTATATTTCATCTTTTAGGTGTAGAATTATTAAGAGATGATGCTGAAAGATGAACTACATATAAATGTTTATAAACATGTAAAGCTGTATTCCGTAATATTTACATACAATAACAAGTTACTTGTATTCAGTCAAAAAAAGTTTGATGTCAAGCCAAACTTAAACATGATAAATTTTTAAAGAGTTAAAATCGAACTCGGCTTTGACTCGTTTATGCACTCTTTTGAGATTTTCCAATCAGGAAACTAAAACAGTTCCAATGAAAGAGAAAAAAGGATGAACAGTTATTTACGTGGAAAAAATTTCCCAACAAATCTTTAGGATTTTGCTGTGCTCGTAACCCAATAAAAGTAAATATTTGAGAAGTTTCCACAAACGTAACATCCAAGCGTGAAACTTATTTGTGTGAACTTCTATGAGTGCTAAAACAATTTCCAGAAACAAAAGATTCTTTTACCTTGTACTTTTGCCAGCTTTATCGTGGAATTGACTAAAAGTTACTTTAGTTACTTTGATCATTTCATGTCAGTTGGAGCTTTCATTCAATTGGCGCAGAAGGAACTATTATTATTACTCCCATATCGATCAAGTTGGTTTAAAGCTTGAATGTTATGTCTATTTTACGCATTAAAATCATCTTAACTTCTCAAAATGTATTAACTTAGTCCATTTTAACTCCGGGTATTGGTCTACATCGCTAAGAATTTTCTTTAATCAAAAGCATATATATTTTATCAGAGTTAAAAATGCAAAAAAGAAAACAATATACGTCCAAAAGTGAAGCATAAGAAATTTGAATTAAGTGACTTTTTCTAGTGAATTATGTTCAGCTCGTATTCAAAATATAGATACATAATTAATTCTTTTAAAATTGCATTATTGCAAAAGTCTGTCATAACGGTCATATAACAGACCGTTTGAATCGGATGCTAGCGCCGGGAACATTGTAGCCCGGCCCCATGAGTGCCGGCGGGCTCGAGTGCCCCACGTTTGCCAAAGATCGGTGGGTACACCCCTGAACTGCCATTCTTGCACTTTTTATTTGTCACAAATCAAGGGTTTCTCTCTCCCAGCTGGAAAATTATTGGAATGCTTTTCAAAAAAAGGAATTGTTTAACTATTAGATATGCTTTTCAAAAAGGGGATTGTTTCACTTCGTGTGTTAGTCCAAGTATTTGTGCTCGGTTGGCACTGTGAAAAGTTTCGCGTTTAAATCTCAACTTTGATAATTGGCAGTTAGGAAATAGAAAGAGGGGGTTATTCACAAAGACATATTGAGAGTCAAACTCCAAGTTGTGTGTAGTAAAAATGTAAGAGTCTGGTTACGAGATTAATATCTTATAATGATCATTGCAATGAGTATTAATTTAAAAAAAATCAATAATTGTAAAATCTATCGTTATTCTTCAAATTAAACTCAAGAGCTTGCTTTTCTGAAATTTCGAGAAGTATTGTTACGATCATTACTTGCTTTTGACCCTATAGCAAACATGTAATGATTTAATTGATTAATTAGTGAGATGTGATAAATCTAAAATGTATACCAAATTACTAAATACTAAATATCACTCGGCTTCCCTGATTTTGTAGAATTTCTTTTTTGTAACTATTGAAATTGTTATTATAATGTCATACGATATTAGTTGACTCATACAATTTGAGGTGAGACTCTCAAATTTTTACCACACACAATTCAATAAAACTAAACCCTTCTCCCTTATTTCTAATGGCCAAGGTCAGAGTTTGAAACCCTAGACCTTTGGCAAGAGTGAGGATTCAGTTCCACATACATTTGTTCGTAAAAGAATTTTAGTGAGGCTGAAGTTGTCTAATAGTTGTTAAGAGCTGCTCCTTTGAGCATTTTGGTTAATTATTATTAACCTGGTCTTTCCTTAACGTTTAAGCATCTGGAAAGACTCTATTCACTATTTTTAGATGCAAATTCCTTGCTTAATTGACATGAATTAATCCATAACTTAAAAGAGAAGAGAACTAATCCACCATGAAAATTAATGCATTATTTTTTTCTTTTTGGGGTCTGAATACAAATAGCTTCAACTGGAAACATTTAAAAAGAAAATTATTCCAAAGAAGAAATCTGAATGCTTTCTTGCTATTCCTACATATTTCCCTTTAGTTTTTCATTGTAATTAGTGAAATATTTTGCAATAAAAATATCGGGAGCCTCTGGTTGTATATTGACTTTCTCCCTCAACTGGAATTACCAGTGACTTTATCACCAGAAAAAGAAAAGAAAAGGGCAACAGTTGATCGTGCTACATAGCTAACACAAATAATTTGATTGCTTTTATAGCCACAAAGACGAAACGCTTCTGGAAAAATCTTAAACCCTACCTCATATAATAGGGGTGGTAAAGCAGGTAGAGTGCTCATGGGCATGCCATTTCCATCACCATGTGGGCTCTTTTTCCATTTTGAAGCTCAGAAATGGACGGTGGTGGGAAACAAAAAGGTCAAATACTCCATCAATAAATGAATTAATTAACACATATATATGACTTTTTAATTTATTTTTTTTATCCACGCCATATCTATGTATGCATGCGTTTGCTGGGGCACAACTATAGAGCAAAAAGTTTTTTTTTTTTCCCTTTGGGAATTCGGTATTTGTGATTGTTTTTAAAAAAATAATTTTAAAAATTTTAAAACACATTTTCGGACTATTTTTATTTCAAATATACATTTATTGATGTAAATCTTTACAACTGTTACGGTAATATTATTTTAAAAATATCCTAAAAAATAACTATTCAAATGGAGTGATACCACAACTGGACAGGTAAATAACGTGTGCATCTTTACATAGAGAACCCAGTTGAGTGAAAAGAGAGAATATTGAAGTTTGCTTGCTTACTTGCTGTGCAAGTCAATTCCAGTGAAAAAGCTCAAATTTTATACTACTACTTTGTGAAAGTTAAATATTGTATGATTGTTCAAAGATAAAGACTTGACCTGCCAAAGAATCTCAGGTTAGAATTGGATCTTGGATTTATTTATAAAAACCTTAAGAATGAATGTAATTTTTCAAAAAAAAAAAAAAAAAATCTCATGTTAGACTTGAGGTTCACAGATGAGACTAGCGTATTAGAATGTTGAACCAGTCACCGATGCGTACCAGGATTCTTGGATAAACTAATCAGTTGTTTTTTGTTCCTAATGAATGAGAAAGTATACTACTCTGGTACTTGTATTCATATTTGATATTAGATCAGGTCAACCTCGACATTCACATGATTCCTAAGTGGCTATCAACCTATTCAATTCATCATAGTAGATGTTTCGAAGTAGTTGCGGCAGACATCAATCGAGATTGCGTCCGAAATCTGACATTAACTTGAAACATTTGCTCCTAAATTTCAAGACCCTAATAATTTGTTTTGACAAACTTTGGACAACTTCAAAGGACCCAATACGTAGGCAACCACATTGGCGTGCTCGTAACAGTACCCACTGTACTCGACAGAAGGGAACAAAGGGTCCTTTCCCAGAATAGACAGCTCTGCTATTCTCAACAGTTAAGGGACTGGAGAAAGACATTTTTGTCTGTTTGCAAGCACCAGCCCACCAGCAGCTTCATGGGCCGACCCCCATAACCGACCATTTTCTGTTTCTAAAATGATACAGCCACTCATCTCAGACGTTGCTTTTCGTCTTTAGTTTTCTTTCTGTCAAAATGGAAGACGGCTTACACCATACAAATATAGCAAAAAGCGAATAACTAAATGGAAGAACAGATGATATCATTCCTTTCTTTTTTTTTTTAGGCAGATATTGGCTCCATCTGGATGATTATTTTTTAGAGTATTTTTTTTAAAAAATATTATTGTAGCAATTTTAAAAATTTTTATCCATAAATGTATTTGTGAGATAAAATATTAGTTAAAAACGTATTTGATGTTTTAAAAAACATGTTTTCAAAAAACCCAGCGAAACAAACAAAACCATCATTTCTTTCATTATAGTTGTTTAACTTTTTCCCTCTTTTATTTTCTTTTTTGGTAAGATACGCTAGTCACTCCTAAACAAAACGGTTTTGGATAATTATTTGGATTATTACCAAAGGATAATTGAGCATTCAGGGAAAAATAGGATATTTAAAAGACAATCCGAAGTAATTCATTAGGGTTACTAATCAACTATAAATTGAATAGAGTTAGAGGACTTGCTAACATTTTTTTTTTTTTTTGCTTAACCATAAGTAAGCTAGTTAAAAGCCTCATATTCATGTATAAATGTCTTAAAATCTCTTGAATTCTTGACTTTCTTATAAAATAGGAAAATTAGGTCCACCCAAGGTCTTGCTCGTAATTGTATAGCTTAGCCGACTAAAAGATTTTTAAAGTTATACAAAAAAAATCAAAAGATAAACAATGGTTCAATTACCATTCATCATCCTTTATGTTATGACATTATTAGCGGAATACTTAACCATTCTATTTATTCACAAGTTTCTTTCACACCTTTTAATTAGTGATATCGAGATTTTTATGTATTGTAAAGTTTGATGACCAGAATCTCCTAGCGTTACATTCCCCATGCCATTTTACAAGACCTTGTCTTATTTGTATCGTTTAATTTTTCCATCTTCAAGTTATAGTTAAAATTATCCCTTTCCTTTATCAGTGATCTAACTTTCCGCTAAACTAAAAGCTTATTTTCAACAGTTTTTTTCTATCTGATTTTAATTTCTGATTTTAAATTTTGTAATGTTCTCAACAGCTTTCATTATCCTATTTTTAAATTTTTTAAACTAAAACCAGGGCAATTAATTTTTAACTTTTTTAAAATTAATTTTTTTAAAAAATCACAATATGTTGTAAACATGCCTTAAGGGACAATCCATGATCGAGGTTGGAGTATTTTTTTTTTTTTATCAAAATCTATACTATTACAATTGGGGCGAAGGGAAATGGTGCTCGATGGGATTCAAACTCCCGACCTCTAGGTGGAGTAAAATTAATCCTTTTATGATGTTTGGACATTGCAATTTTAAGCGTAAGGTTTGAAAGCCTTCTAATTTGTCTGTTTTCGACGAAAGTAAATAACAACTGCATAGGCTGTTCTCTTTTGAACTGCATGTCTAATAGAATTTTTTAATGTGTGAAACGAAGACTAGAGACTTTCCTTGTCTTTGAATCATTTTCAAACTGGAATAGTGGTCTATAATCTCCAATCTGCTGTCTCTAGGTTGTGCTGTCCTTAGTCTATTAGCCCTATATCATCATCTGGAGACGGACCAGTCCGTGGCTTACCCGCGTCCACCAGCAACACGGAAATAAGGTGAATTTGAAGGAAGTTTACCTGCAATAAATTGAGGACGCTGGAGTCCCTTTCTTGACTTGACTCTTTTACTTCTTTTTTGACAGAAAACTTCAAGGACAACATTTAGCACACACGTAATTAAATATGATTGGGTTACTTTGCATTTTACCTCTTATTCAATCCCACAAATGACGTCTCTTGGATAGATAAACGTTGAAAAGATAATTCTTAAGAAACTGTTATGTGAAAAAGATGGATAAATCCATAGACTTTTATCCTCTTCAATTGCCATCTGTTAGAAAAATACATCAGCAAGGACTATCACAGCAACAAGAAATCACGGCAAATTTCTCTAAATATTGTTAAATAAAAAAAAAGTTTCCATTTTGGAGTCACTTTTTTTTTTTGTTCCCCTATTAACATCGTCGCACACACCTTGTGCGGCGACTGATTAAATTTTTTTTTATTCACTTGGCAGAGTGTGTCAGGAGGGCTTTTTGTGCAATTTTTAACAAATGTTAGAGTCATCGCACAAGATTTGTGCGGTGACTGTCCCATCCGAATTTTTTTTTTTTAATAGGTGGGGCGTCTTTGGGGGTATTTGTGCAATTTATGGGTAATGTGAGAGTCACCGCACAAGCTTTGTGCGGCGACTCTCTATCCCCAAATTTTTTTTTTTAATTGCTGGTTTTTTTTTTTTAATTGCTGGTTTTTTTTTTTTTTTTTGGTGTATGTGACAGTCACCGCACGTTGGTGGTGCGGTGACTGTCACACACACACCAAAAATTGCATTTCACTCTTTTTTTTTTTTTTTTTTGCTTGAGAGGCCGATTGTGCAATTTGGATTTGGTGTGAGCGTCACCGCACTTGCTGTGTGCGGTGACTCTCACACTGCACAATCGGCCAACCAAAAAAAAAAAAAAAAAGGAGCGAAATGAAAGAGTGAAATGCGTGTGACAGTCACCGCACCTACCAACGTGCGGTGACTGTCACATACACCAAAAAATTGCATTTCACTCCTTTTTTTTTTTTTTTTTTTTGCTTGAGGGACCGATTGTGCAATTTGATTTTGGTGTGATAGTCACCGCACACACCAAGTGCGGTGACTCACACACCAAATTCAAATTGCACAATTAGTCCAAAAAGCCTAGCGCCAATAGTGTCCAAAATTGAATTGGAGGCTAGCTGCATGTGCATAGCCGGTTAGCTTTACCTTTGCAGGCTTTGAAAGGCTTTGACAGCCTTTGACTGCAAAATAGTGCTAACAGCCTTTGTCTGCAAAATTTTTCAGACCCGTGAATGCTGAATAATTGGTTGGTTTGGTTGGTGATTCTTTATAAATTGGTTGAACAAAATGGCCGAATGTCATTCATACTCACCCTCTTCAAACTTCATCAGTTCGCCCCTACTCCCTTTCTTCAAACTCCAGAACAATTTCTTTTGTCTTTTGGCCATGTTGAGCTCAAGCAAAAGGCTCTTCCAGTCCAGTTGAGCGTTGTTGCTACACAGTCCAATTTTAGGCTCAGTTTGCAGTGATTCTCTTATTTAGGTTAGTTTGTACTTTATTTTAATTTTTTTATGTTGATGTTGATGTTTATGTTTATGTTTATGTAATTTAGTATATGTTATTGTTTTTGTTCATATATTATAATGTGAATGTTGCTGTTTTTAGTTATATGCCATAAAATATGTTGACTTTTTTATTTATACATCATAATATATGTTGCTTTTTTAATTGTAGTTAATTGATTGTTGCAGTTTTTTATTTTTGTTGAAAGGCTACCAATTGCTATTAATTTGATCTTATTTGCTGTTTTGTGTTGTATTTATTATAATATTTGAAGAAAAGTTAATTAAAAGAAATTTTAAATGTATATTAGTAACAAAATTACAGTCGTTATTAGCATAGAAAGTAGTTTTTTGAGTTAAGGGTTGCGGACAAGTTTCTTGGGAGTGACATCAGAATTTTTTTTTTTTTATAAATATGCAAGGTGTTGTTAATGAACTCGACAGCAACAAAAAAAAAAAAAATTAGTTTCAATTTTGCACTCTAGTCCTTAGGGACTAGAGTGCAAATTTTAAAACAAAACAAATTACAGTGTTGCCGTCAAGGAGGTTGACGGCAACACTGTTGCTTTTTTGTTTTGTTTTAAAATTTTCACTCTAGTCCCTGAGGACTAGAGTGCAAAAAAATTAAATTACAATTTTTAGAAAAAGGTTTTTAAAAATTGTGTCAAGGTTTAAAAATTTGTATAAAAAGTTTTCTAAATGTATAATTGAATTAAGCAAAAATTTTAAAAATTATATAAGCGACAGCTTTTAAAAGAATTTTATAAAAAGTTAAAAATTTGAAAAATTTTATTATTTTACATAAAAGAAAACATAAATTTTAAAATTTTTAAACTTTTTATAAAAATTTAAAAGTTTTTTAAGAGTAGAAAATTATTTTTTATTGATTTGATTTGATAAAGTGAATAAAGCATGAAAAAATTTATTTAAATTGAGTAAAAAGAAACAAAATTGAGTAAGTGATGTAGTTGGTGGCAACAACATTTAACAAAAAATTATTTTTTTGCACTCCGATCCTTAGGGAATTTGCCCTCGAATTCCTAAAGACGTTAATGCTAAAATCCAACTACCCTTAAATAAGATATATGTTAAATTTAAAATTGTTGAAAATTTTGTGTAGTTTTGGTTTAACAAATATGTTATGTTAAAATATTTAAAAGATTTTTTTATGTTGCATTTTTTATTCTTAGTTGGTATTTGGATAAATTATGCAAAGTGGAGAATTATTGACAATATTTTGTACTTAGAAATAGTTATGGAAATAAGTAGAAAAAGATTTAAAAAGGAAAAGTGGAGAAATATTTTAAAAGTAGGAATTATGGAAGTAAAAATTACAAATTGCATATTAAGTTGTAAGTAATAATTAAAATACAAATCCTATATCCTAATTCTAATTGTTAAAAATTACAAATTGCTTATTAACCCTGTATCATAAATCTAGAATCCTAAAATAAAAATCGTTAAACAAAAACAAAAAACCCTAGAAACAAAAAACCTGCAAAGCCCTAAAAGAAATTTATCTGACACAAATTTGTGTTCGAATTTTCAAAGTGTGAACACAAATTGTATTCAAATTTTTTTTTTCGAAACAAAATTTTCGTGGTTTCAAAAATTATTTAAAGTTTTGAAGTATGATTTTTTCAGTTTTATTTTTAGGGTTTTAGAATATGACTTTTTTAGTTCTAATTTCAGAAAATTGGGAATTTTTCTTTTTAGTTTTTGTTTTAGGGTTATAGAATATGAATTTTTCAATTCTAATTTCAAGGTTTTGGAATATGAATATTTTAGCATTTGTATGGTTTAGTTTCGTTATTAATTTTTCATATTCTTAATTATATTGGTAATAATTATAAAAATTTTAAAATTAATTAAAGAGTATAATCAATTTAATTTTAATAAGAATAATTTCAATTTTAAATTTAATTATTAAAGTCTTTTTTTGGCATTGAATTACAAACAAATAAAATAAATTCTCGTCTCTAACTATAATGTTTAATCTTGCAGGTTGTTGGAAGCTGCAGAAAGTTGTGAGTTGCAGTAGAAAAGAGGGTTGGAGAGGCTAGAAATTCTCACATTCAGTAGGAATTTGGCATTGAAGGTTGGTATTCCTAAAACCAATATAAATATTTTATAAGTATAGTTAGGTTTAATAATTTTGGTAGATGTTAATAAATTGTGATTTGTGAATTTAAGAATTTATGTCGTTGTTATTGTTACTGTAATTTCATCTATTGGTACTTATATTATTATTGGAATTTTGTTTTCAAGCATTTGGTGGTTGGAATATTCATTTAAGGCCATTAGCTAGGTGAAATTTTCATTTAGTCCCATTAGGTGGCTGTAATTTTCATTTACTCCTATTAAGCTGCTGGAAACTCGATAATTTGATCCTATTAATAAATTTAGATTATTATAGATAATAATCTAATCATTATGTTAAAATGTGTAAGGGCATTTATTAATACGTTTAGGGTTATTATGTAAAAGTTATTTTATTTTTATTATTTCGGTTATATTATGTTAGGATTAAGTCTATAAAATAATGTTGAAATTAATAATTTCAATTGGATAAATAGTTATGTGAACATTTAGATTATTATGATTGACAATTAGTGATTATGTTAACTTGTTAAATTGCCTTTTAACTTTAAGTACAAAATATGATTACGTTAAAATATTTATTTTTTTAGGTTATAGTCAGATATTGAAAAAATGCATTATACATAATAGTTAACTTATTATATTAAAATTTTATATGTTGTTAAAATTATTATAGTTTACTCAAGATTAAGGGTTTATATAGTAATGCGAAAATATAGATTTTAACACGGATAATTATTGATATGCAATTTTTTTACTATTACGTATAATAAATTAGTGGATTATGTTAAAATTTTACGATGAGTTTATTATAATGTCAAAATAATATTACAATTAATTGAAGTAAAATTTTACAAAGTTTAAGTAACAATACACTGTTAAAATTTTATAATGAGTTTAAGTAAATATATTATCTTCATATTATGTTAGTTGTGTTATTGTGGTTATACTATGTTAAGATTAAGCCTAATATTAAACATGCATTAGGTTATAGTCAGATATTTAAAACTATGCATTATACATATATTTTAACATGGATACTTATTGATATGCGTATTTTTGACTATAGGGTATAATTGTAAAATGTGTATTTTAGTTCCACCAATTATTAATTATGTTAAAAAATTGTATTATGTAAAAAATATGCACTATCCTTTATTATGTCAAAATTCTTATGTTAAAATGTTTATTTTACATTAATATTCTTATGCACTAGCCTTTATGATTTGTATTATTTGAAATAAATAGGCAAAATAAGCATTTTAATTTTAGATTTTGTGATTTAAATATTTTAATGAGTAGCTTATGGATGGATTAATATTATATTAACTATAAATATTTTTATTTTTGTTTATGAGTATTAGACAAGTTTTGTCAAATGAACAACGGTCTGATTATTCAACTATACTGGGGAGGAAAAATTGTTGACAATGGGGGATCATTGGCCTACGATCCTCCGAGATGCAATAAAATGATAATAATCAGGGAGCATGTAAGGTTTAACGAATTGGTTCAAAAAGTATACAACGCAATGCAAAGGGACCCTAGCGAAGTTGGTAAGATAAATCTTCTGCTACGAAATCATATTGGCGGGTATAGTTATACGGGTGTACCGATAACGGACGACGACGATGTCGATAACTTATATTATATGAAGCAGATGGTGTCGCCTCAAACTCCATGCGAAATATATGTCGAGGTGGAAGAAAACCAAATTAATGCCAACCTATACGGCTCGGGTAACCCATTTAATGACTATGAAGCAACACCGTTGCCTCCTAACCCACCTCCTCGTAGACGCCGTCGTGGGGGTAGACATGTGGATCGACCTAGCAGTAGTCGGATGGTTGATGATACTTTGGCACAATCACCGGGTCATTTCACATCTGATGCAGAATATAATATGGCAACAGGTGAATATTACACGGGTACTTCAGCAGGTGAATATTATACTGGTGCTTCAGCAGGCGAGTATTGTACGGGTGCGTCCACGGGTGATGAACTTGGCATAGAGGATGAAGCAGATTCCGAACCAGAACCAGAGAGCGATGATTCCGAGCACGAGGATTCGGGGAATCAAGCAACACATATGGACGAGGCAGGTCCTAGCGTTCCTTACACAGGCGGTGTGTCTGAAGCCATGGGGTCGCTTCGAGATATCGAAGGTGTCGAAGCAATGATGGCATTTGATCCCATGGATCGCGGAAATCACATGCGTCTCAATGTGTGGAATGAACAGATACAAGAATTGGAATTGGGACAACTGTTCAAGACAAAAGACGATGTTGAGCGAGCTGTTAAATTATGGTCGGTCAAGAACAACAGGGAGTACAGAGTTAAAGAAAGCAGTCCACGAACGTGGTATGTCATTTGTAGACATCGAACTCCCGCCACTCCATGCAATTTTAAACTGAGAGCCACACTTCGGAGTACATATCAACAGTGGATGATTGTGACTTTACAGAAGGTGCATAGTTGTGTTCGCGTGTCGAACTCGAACGATCACCGACAATTGAGCTCTCACATAATTGCCGAGTACATTGTGAGCCATATAAGTAATGGTCCATTGTTCCCGGTCAAAGAAATACAAACAGCAGTTAAGCAGAAGTTCAGCTGTGATATCACGTACAAAAAAGCATGGTTTGCAAGACGAAGGTGTATTGACCTAGTCTACGGTGATTGGCCTACTTCTATAGCGCAGTTACCTGTATTCATGCAAGAGTTAGTAACGACTAACCCCGGCACGGTAGTCTCTTGGCTACACCATCCACATAGTACATCGCAGTGCTTCATTTTTTATTACGTGTTTTGGGCTTTCGGACCTGCGATCGAAGCATTCAAGTTCTTAAAACCTGTTGTTTGTGTAGATGGGACATTTATGAAGGGGCCATATAAATCCAAACTTCTTGTTGCCGTTGGGTTCGATGCAGACAATCGACTTCTCCCACTAGCTTTTGCCCTTGTGGATGAAGAAACAAATCGAAGTTGGGGATGGTTTATGCAGCAGCTGCGACAGTACATTTTTGGAAATATCTCAAAAATTTGCATCATCTCTGACCGACACAAGGGCATTATTAACGCCATGCATAATTGGCCGGATGACAATGCAGTCCACAAATTCTGCTTGGTCCACGTCCAAGCTAACTTCACAAAAAAATTTAAAAATCAGCGGTAAGATAATTATAAAGTGTATATTTTAACTTCAGGTTGATGTTATAATATTGGTACTTCATATTCAACTTTTGATCGAATTATACATATTTTTTCAGATTGAAAGATCTTGTGTGGGCAGCTGGATCTGCCCGACAAGAACGAAAATACAATGAATTCATGCAGCAAATTCAAGTTATCAGTGAGGAGGCGCATCGATGGTTGACAGGTGAATCCGTTCAACCACATCAATGGGCACTTTGCAAAGACGATGGATATAGGTGGGGACACACGTCAACAAATGTTGCCGAGTGTTTCAACAAAATTTTACGGAGTGCCAGATTATTACCGATCAAGGCATGCGTTGAACACACATTCAACCAAAGTGTGTCATTGTGGGAAAGAAAACGAAAAATCGCATCGAATCCTACTTTTCCACTCCCTAAGCATCAGTGGGATAAATACTCCGTAAACGAAGAGAAGGCACGGCGGCACTCAGTAACACAGTACAACAGCGTCGCGGGCGAATATGGAGTGGTTACAAGAATTCATCATGGCAGAGGTGGAAATGCCCAAACGGTAAATTTTAGTCAGCACACATGCACGTGCGGTAAATACCAATCTTTAAGATTCCCATGTTCCCATGTTATGGCCGCATGTCGAAAGGCGGGCATTAGACCAACTGAATTAATTGACCCTGTCTACACAAATTCCACGTATTTTCAAATATGGACAGGCCAGTTTCACCCTATTAGACATCAGGCGTATTGGGCGCTTCCTGATTTTGTAATAGCATACGATGCTACACGTCTGAGAGAAAGGACAAGGGGCCGACAAAGAACGTCACGAATTCTTAACGAAATGGATCGCCGCTGTCCTGATGCCCCACGTAGATGCAGTGTCTGTTGCCAACCGGGTCACAATGCAGCTTCATGTCCCCGATCGACCCATTTTCTCTAGTAGATTTTTTTTTACGAGTGTGTCTTTTAATTAAGGATGTATCGATTTGTTTATTTACTTTTTTGTGTAATGCTATGAACAATGTGAATAAAATTGAGTTGCACGTTCATCTGTTACATGTACTTAATGTTCGTATTATTTTAACAATCTAATTAACAATTTGCTTATTCATATACATTGTGAACTTTGTATTTTAATTCCTACAAATTTGTAACCAAAGTTGTTTTACTTGCGCATGATATCAGGCTTATGGCTGCATTTCCCACACCACCAGCTACGGCGGCCCCTCATCCTGGGCCACACGACCCTAGTCTATTGGTTTTACAGCCTGGCCATCGGTCTCGGGACGTGTTCTACGGGAACGAGCAGCAGCTTAAGGCGAAAAGATGTGACGGACATTTTTGGAAATTTATTCGCAACGTTAAGGATCCACGTATTTTACATTACTTGGAGTTGGCCGGATTTGGGCGTGTTGTCAATACAGGTATGTTGTTGTATGATCATGCTCTTATCACAGCATTGATAGAGCGATGGCACGAGGAGACCCACACATTTCACTTACCATATGGTGAGGCTACTGTGACGCTCCAGGATGTCGCAGTTTTGTGGGGCTTGCGTATCGATGGCATGCCAGTGACATTGGTCGATCGAGATCTGAATACCCTCCAAAAGAAGGATCTCATTCAGGAGATTTTAGGTTTTTACCCTGAGGATGATGATATCAGGGATGGGAGACTTAAGATTAAGTCGTTAGAGCGACACTTGCAGAGGCGGATTGCCAGCTCATGCGGATGACTGAGACCGTACGTCAGCATGCTCGGATATATATTTTGATGCTATTATCTGGACAGTTATTTGCTGATACTTGTGGTAATTTAGTATCCCCACACTTTTTAGAATATGTACGCAATATTCAGAGTATGTCTCGTTACAGTTGGGGGAGTGCAGTGTTAGCTAGGCTGTACAGGTCTATGTGTACAGCATGTAAGTCAGCTACAAGTGTCACCGCCGGCCCATACATGCTTTTACAGGTATGACACGATAGTATTGTCATAATTTTTTAATTTTAATAACTAATTCAAATGAAAAATATTATTATTTCGCATCCTTTTTCAGCTTTGGGCATGGGAGAGATTTTCGACTCTTCGACCGGAGATTGTCGACCCAGTGGCATTACCTTATGCCCAGCATACATGGGGAGCACGTTGGAGTACTACGCATACTCATGCTAATGCACCTCAGCATTCTTTGCCCTATTATCGAGATCACATCTCGAAACTCGGGCAGTACGATGTAAGTTGTGTGATCGTATTTAATTTAATACCCTAAACTATATTCACTGAACATATTTTGTAAAAATTAATAAAAACATATTTTATGCAGTTCATATGGGAGCCGTACACGACGGGTGTCCTTACGTCGATACACCCAGATTGTACTGTCGATGCGCATCTATGGCGTGCGAGGGTCCCTCTTATTTATTTTCATATTGTAGAGGTTCACCTACCGAATCGCGTACTTCGACAGTTTGGCATTCAGCAGGATATCCCTGAGCCTCCAGACACGCAGCCGGCACTTCATGCATTGGGCAGATCCGGCCGCCCTGGTCAGAATTGGGAGGTATTTCATGCCAGATGGATTCAGTGGTGGGGTCATCGTGCAGATTCAGTGATACATGGGCCTCCTGCAGACCCGTACTCTCCTAGCCATGACTACATGCGTTGGTACATGCTACATACTGTCCGATATATTACATCTCCTGTTGTGCAGCTATCTCACCGGGAGGGGCTACGAGGAGATGCAGGTCGACACGATTATTTGGTATGCCTTAATTTTCCTATAGTGTTTAACAAAATTATTAAAATTTATATAACATTTGTTATTGAACCATCTTTTATACATTTAACCTAACTTATAAATTTCATATTTCGTTTATGTAGATGGACAGTATGGCACGCATTGGATGGGCTACGCATGAGGTTCTCACGCAGGATGCACCACAGTCCCATACTATGCATACACATCTACAGTCTATACACGCAGAGGCGTTTGGTAGCATGCAGCACGTTGGGAGAGACTATCGCATGCAGTTAGGGACATTTGATCGGCTTGATGCCGGTTCATCGTCGCAGGCTCAGGTGCGACGTGAGGATCCCGTTCTTCGTGTACGAGAGCATCGGCGAGGACAAAGCCGCAGAGGAAGTCGTCGCCAGCAGGTTGAGCCACCACTGCATGCGGATGACGATATTAGTCTCCACTCTTCACATCACGGTGTTGATTCGTCTAGACAGTCTGCATATGTCCCAACGTTTGATCCATTCAGCACCCCTACGCAGATGCCAGCCTTTGGTGCATATACTGACTATGGCACATCAGCCCGCAGTTCTTCAGTTGGAGATGATATTATCTTCAGCTCTATGGCTAGGGGGGATGCTCACTTATCATCTGGCCCTAGTACTTCCACGAGTGCTATGCCCGGACCTTCTGAACCGGAGTCGTGTCCGCGCTGCGGACAAACACCGGTTCCTACTGACGATGCTGACGAGTCTCCATCGCCATTACATGTTGATGTTGGATTGAGGAGATCTTCTCGCCAGCAGGACCAGCATTACATGGCACACCGGAGAAGACATTGGAGATGCGGTTGTTCTATCACACCACGGGACAGGGGCAGGAGGCATATGTAAAGTGATATTATATATTGTCATTCTTGCTCATATTTTACATCCTGTGATGATCGTTGTTATATATGTAGCGTTGTTATATATTATCAGTATTCACTTTTTACATTCTTGTTCATATATGTAGCGATATTATATACTGTAACTATTCACTTTTTAGGGTTACTACTTCATTTACCAATATGTTCGCTTACGTTTTACAATTTACTTACTTACTTAAGGAATTACAAACGAGGGTTTCGGGTTCACAAAGTAGGGTTAGGCAATTACAGTTATCGTATTTAGATATTAGGGTTTAGAGGATTAGGGTTCGTGCATTAAGGTTTACGGTATACAATTTATGTTGTAATAACTACGGTTATGGGTTAAGGTTATGGTTAGGGTTTATCGTTTATGGTTACGGGTAGGGTTTGGGTTTAGGGTTTTAGGATTTAAAGTTTATAGTTAAGGTTTAGGGTTAGTGTTTAGGGTTTAAATTAGTTTAGGGTTTTAGGGTTTAAGGTTAGGGTTAGAGTTTAGGGTTTATGGTTTACTTCTCTTAAAGTTTATGGTTACGAGAAGGGTTTCAGTTTAGGGTTTAAGGGTTAGGGGTTAAGGCTTTGGGTTTAGGATTTTAGGATTTAAGGTTAGGGTTTATAGTGTATGGTTACGAGTAGGGTTAGGGTTTAGGGTTTTAGGATTTAAGGTTTCTGGTTAAGGTTTAGGATTAGTGTTTAGGGTTTAAATTGGTTTAGGGTTTTAGGGTTTAGGGTTAGGGTTAGAGTTTAGGGTTTATGGTTTACTTCTCTTAAGGTTTATGGTTACGAGAAGGGTTTGGGTTTAGGGTTTTAGGATTTAAGGTTTGTGGTTAAGGTTTAGGGTTAGTGTTTAGGATTTAAATTGGTTTAGCATTTTAGGGTTTAGGGTTACTCGTTAAGGTTAAGATTTATAGTTTATTGTTACGATTAGGGTTTGGGTTTAGGGTTTTAGGATTTAAGGTTTCTGGTTAAGGTTTAGGATTAGTGTTTAGGGTTTAAATTGGTTTAGGGTTTTAGGGTTTAGGGTTAGGGTTAGAGTTTAGGGTTTATGGTTTACTTCTCTTAAGGTTTATGGTTACGAGAAGGGTTTGGGTTTAGGTTTTAGGATTTAAGGTTTGTGGTTAAGGTTTAGGGTTAGTGTTTAGGATTTAAATTGGTTTAGCATTTTAGGGTTTAGGGTTACTCGTTAAGGTTAGGGTTTATAGTTTATTGTTACGATTACGGTTTGGGTTTAGGGTTTTAGGATTTAAAGTTTGTGGTTAAGGTTTAGGATTAGTGTTTAGGGTTTAAATTGGTTTAGGGTTTTAGGGTTTAGGGTTACTCGTTAAGGTTAGGGTTTATAGTTTATTGTTACGATTAGGGTTTGGGTTTAGGGTTTGTGTCAATGTAAAAAATAAGAAAGTAATTAGGATATCTTTTTTTTATACCTCCTTTTTTTTTTAACGTTTGTAGGTGAAAAAATTACAATTACATATAGCCCCCCAAATGTAATTTTTTTTTTTTACTTTTTTTGGTCAAAGTCAACATAACAATTTTATTTTTACCCTATAAACTTATTCGCGGACAGAATTAAGACAAATACGTACCATTATTTATAAATAATGTATTCCTTTACGGATTAACTTAAAAAATACATACCATTCCTTAGTTTTGAATTCCCTAAATCATTCACCATTCCCAACTTGTGAATTAGCATACAATAATGATTTATTTGCATAAATAAATAATTAATTGTTTTTAAGATATTTTTTAAAGGTTAAAAAGTAATTCAAGCAAGGAATTACGATAAATACATACATTCCGTAGTTGTGAATCAATTTTTTTCTTATTCTTTGCAAGATAAAAATACTAATTGATATAATTACGACAAGAATTATGGCAATTAAATCCTAATTAGGACAATGATTTTTTTAACATTAATTTATTTTTTTATATACATTAACTAATTCCTAACTTAATTAAGATAATGATTTTTTTAACCTTTTTTTAACAGTTGCGGCCCCCCAAAAATTGTCAAAAAGGCCCCCAAACTTAAAAATATATAAATAAATAAAGGGGCTGGATTCAGATTTATTATAAGAATTAAAAAAGGGGGCTAATATGCAATTTGGATTTGGTGTGAGAGTCACCGCACACAGCAAGTGCGGTGACTCTCACACTGCACAATCGGTCCCTCAAGCAAAAAAAAAAAAAAAAAAAAAAGGAGTGAAATGCAATTTTTGGTGTCTGTGACAGTCACCGCACGTTGGTGGTGCGGTGACTGTCACACGCATTTCACTCCTTTCATTTCACTCCTTTTTTTTTTTTTATTGGCCGAAGTGTGAGAGTCACCGCACACAGCAAGTGCGGTGACACTCACACCAAATCCAAATTGCACAATCGGCCCCTCAAGCAAAAAAAAAAAAAAAAAAGGAGTGAAATGCAATTTTTGGTGTGTGTGACAGTCACCGCACCACCAACGTGCGGTGACTGTCACATACACCAAAAAAAAAAAAAACCAGCAATTAAAAAAAAAAACCAGCAATTAAAAAAAAAAATTTGGGGATAGAGAGTCGCCGCACAAAGCTTGTGCGGTGACTCTCACATTACCCATAAATTGCACAAATACCCCCAAAGACGCCCCACCTATTAAAAAAAAAAAATTCGGATGGGAGAGTCACCGCACAAATCTTGTGCGGTGACTCTAACATTTGCTAAAAATTGCACAAAAAGCCCTCCTGACACACTCTGCCAAGTGAATAAAAAAAAAAATTTAATCAGTCGCCGCACAAGGTGTGTGCGGCGACGTTAATATGGGAACAAAAAAAAAAGTGACCCCAAAATGGGGACTTTTTTTTTATTTAACAATATTTAGATAAAATTGCCAAGAAATCACCCGAGTCCACCAAGCTGATGATTATAGGAGGCGCCGACCCATTACCATGAAATACAAATCTCCATTCTCCAGAAATTACGTTACCATATTGCATGCCGACCCTTCAATTAATTACTGTTACTAATAAGTTAAACTTTGGAGAAGAGGAGTTCTGCTGAAGATACGTTTTATTGCTTTCATCTCATCCATTTAAGAAAACGATAGCTAGTAATTCCTCTTAGTTGATTAACCAAATATTAATTTGTCTATTCACTTTGTCTCTAAAAGACAGATTTTTAAGGAAGAAAACATGGAATACCTAGTCCTAATTGAAAGTGATAGCTCCAGCTTAGCAGCATATTATTTTTTAGCTAGGATCCTAGGAGAACCTACCAGGAATCATCCACTCATAGTCTGCATACACATACATGAATATCCCCTCTCAATATTATTCCTTGCATCACTCGCCCACAGAACAACATTGTTACCACACTATAATAACACTAGTTTTCAAGGCAGCTCATTAAGCTAATTGTTTTTTTTTTTTTTACAAGTTTTCCAATCATAATTTAACTCAAATATTTAGAATTTAGGTTAATTCAATCCATAAATCCAACAACTTAGGTTAATTATTTTGGTTATGCATATTCTGTGCATAAATATTTTCTCACTCAGTCTCAACACACAGTCATGCGTGCTTATGTTGGTGTCTTTTTTGGTTGGCTACAAGATTTATGGCTGATCAAGCTTTGCCCTAAATAGGAAATCAACAGCAGAAATGCATGCACGTGGAGTGTTT
>JAMWEH010002025.1:0-15906 GCA_024721245.1 Mitragyna speciosa
AGGTGGCTATAGATGTGTAAGGAAAATGAGAAGAGTAGAGATTAATTACTTGGTTGAATTCATATACGCAAGTAGGGAAAGTCCATCCTCGTGTCCAATATTTACAGCTGGAAGAGAATGAGTATAATCAGCAAGCACATCACCAGTAGAGTTCTGGTTACGGAGAATCATCCCGACTGCTCCAGAATGAACAGCGCTGTAGTCCTTTTGATCTAAATAATACTTTCCTCGAAGACAAACTACTATCTTTCCCTCGACCTTTTGACGGTCTAGTGATCCAATGTTGCACAGTTCCCTGCAACCAGCAAATAGAAAAAACAGGTGATATATATAGGTACCCATTTATCTGCTGACTAATAGTCTAAAATTAGAAGATAAAATGCTTATAATTCTTACGCTTCATCAGCAGATGAATTGGCCTTATTTGCCTGTTTAGCATCAATCAGCGGATAAAATTTCCTTTCTGGCAATGGTTGGTAGAGGCCCATACCCTAACATGCACATATCACAAATAAATGGAACTTGAAAAATAATAATAATAATAATAATAATGAACTAGCTAGGCCATTTAACTTGGTAAAGATACTAGTTTAATTACGAGTGGAAAATTGAACCTTGAAGTGCTGTCCATCAGGTAAATCAACACCAGCAGATAGGAATTGCCGATCAATGGTGCTGGCTCCAACAGTGATAAACCAGGGTGCTACATTGGAGACGGATCCAGGTAGAGGCCCGTCATTTCCAGCAGAGACAACAACCGCCACATTTTTCTTGAGAGCATGAAAAGCTCCAACTGCAACGGGATCATTAAAGTATTCCCTCAAACCTCCTCCAAGGGAAACGGAAAGGACATCAACACCATCATCTATAGCAACGTCAAAGCCTTTAAGTATATCAGCATCCCAGCAGTCACCCCAGCACACTTTGTAGGCAGCCACTCGGGCCTTGGGTGCACCGCCTTTAGCAGTTCCGCTTCCTAGGCCGTAATAAGTGGCTCCGGGTACAAAGTTCCCTCCAGCTGTTGATAATGTGTGAGTTCCATGCCCGTCTTGGTCTCTTGCGGTACACAACGAAGGGTCAATCTTGTATCCATCTGCAAGGTAGCCTTTGATGAAGTACCGAGCTCCGATAAGCTTCCTGAATTTTATTTTATAACAAAATTAAGCAAAACGGTGGTGATGTAGTAATGGTCACTAAATCATTATCCAAAACTATTTCTAGTTATGATACACATCTACGTATTATGGCATATGAGTAAAAAAGATCATAAAGAAAAAATCAAAATTTACATAATTGACCACTAGATGGACCAGGTTTCGAAGTAACAGAGATCATAAAAGATTGACAGCATACTTGGTACAAGCACACACTCGAAATAATTAGAAGAACAAAAATCAATAAAAGAAGAATAATATACTTATTGCAGGTACAAACAGGCTACAATATACAAAATTCTTAGAATTCTTGAATTGATTCTTATTTTAATATGTAAAGCCAATCCCAGATAATGAAAATCGGAATTCACGTTTACAGTTATTGCTTGATCAAATGCTCAAATATGACGGTAAATTTTTAGAAAATTTTAGAAACATATTTTTAAAAGTTTTTAAACACATACTCTATCTAACTTTTTATCTCACATATCCTTATAGCATACTATGGTAATTTTTTTTTTTTATTTTGAAAAACACCTAAAAAAAATTCATCCAACGAAATCATTATTAGTCAGTAGGCATTATGTATAGCAGGTATTTTACCAAAAAGGAAAAAGGAGGAGTCCTTTTGCTACTACCTATTGCATGGAAAGATGGTGGAGTTCTGGCACATTCCTTTCCACCTAGAAGGAATTGGTCCATATCCTTCGTCGCTAAAGCTCTTTGATTCAGGCCAAACACCTAGCAAAGTATCACGTACGAATTATATCTATAGAATGGCGGTTTCTTTTATACAGTAGAAGTAAATATGGTGATTTAATTACAACCAAAATCCTAAGCTTACCACCGTCAAGATTTGCTATGATTACATCTTGGCCAAACTTGGTCTTTTCCCAGAGTGAACCAGATTTAGTTACACCATCACCATCCTCCAAGTTCAGGAAATTCCATGAGCGTGTAGTGTGCAGTTTTCTGGCTTGATTTAAGAAGACAGATGCCACATCTGGATGCTCTACAATATGAAGTTACATAGCAAAATTATCAAAGGTAGTAAACCGTGGCAAAACAAATTAAGGATGAAGCATGAAGCATCAGTTAAAAACAATAGGATCATGATGCACTCTATTGACTAAATTAGTAGAGAAGTTGTTATCTTTCTTCTTACTTGCAATCTTTGCTGCATCTTCCTCTTCAAGAATAGCCGCAAAACCATTTATATGTCTCTTGTACGAGTAGATTATGGCCTTCTTGGCATGCTCTTTACTGCATGGGAATGCATGTGAATTGACACAAGGACCAGACAAAAAAGAACCAAAAAATGATAATAATGAATACCGTGATCTTTAAGAACGTGCAAAAAAAAAAAAAAACAAAAAAATCGTCCATTTACTATCTCGCATCGTATATATTTCTATTCATGCATACATAAATTTCAAACCTTTTCAAGAATAACCCTAGAAACTCATGATGAGAATTTGTCACCCTTTCAAGATCAGCCGAAGTTACTTCGGGACCATGTGAATGTGCTCCCAAGTATACTATATACGTCTGTTTCAAAAATCGAATGAAACAAAAATTAGCCACACCAATTCAGGCAAAACATGCAAGTAATCAAGAAAAACTGCACTTTGCAATGTAATAGAAGATGAGGGAAAAAAGTACCTTTTTAACTGCTAAAACTTGTTCTTGGAAAGCAAATAAAGTGATGAAAAGTATCACCAAGGTCACGAATTTCGGGGACAACATTATGATGCTTTATGGCTTAATTTTAAAGAATGTTCAAGCTACTGCACACAGAAATTATTATGTCCTAATTTTCCTATTATATATAACAGGTTTACGTGCGTATAAGAGTCCTACGCAAATTGATGTATGGAGTTAAAGTTATATTTTGTTTCTAATAAGATTTCGTACAATGTTCTTTCACAATTAGATTTTGTAGGAGATTATATATCCATGTGTCACTCATTCAGGGTTCTGTAAGAGTTCTGCTTCCCCTTACATACAAGATTACTGGGACTCTTCCCCTTGAAGAACCCTTGCAGACCAAAATCAGTGACGATCTTAGCAAAATCAACAGGATTCGAATACTACTACCAACATTCAAAGGAGATACAAATTTATACTTTCTCCTTTATTATACGATACTGCCATTGGAAACAATAAAGGGTTAGTGAGGAACAACATATAAAACTAAAATCCAAAATAAAAGTGAACTAATTTTCATGTAAAATTCAAGCACAAGAAATCAATTTTAGATTAATCTAGACAATCCATTGAAACTTTTGCATGTACAAGAAATATTTGCACAATTACAAAACTGTAATTTTTATTAGGAAAAAGACTCAAGAAAAACGTTTAAGAGTAATGAGGCATGTTCCATGGTTGGAAAAAAAAAAGAACAGGAACGAAGAAAAAAGGTAGTGAGAGCGCCGATATCAAACTTTTGAGTGTGATTAACAATCCCTTCAATTATTATATATAAATACAGTACATAGGATCACTAATCTGCTTAGGAGCTTGCTAATTGTTTGCGGTATCCATTAAGCAATGAAATCTTCATCTACCTTCGTATCATAATTTTCTGGAGTAATAATGTTTTGTCTTTCTCCTAATTGCAGTATTCGGCTTAGTGTTATTTATCTTTGCAGTAGTTAGAGGAGTGGGATGCTTTGAAGACTCGGTGCTTTTAGACCGCTTGTTGCTGTTAAATACTACTTAGGTGTTTCGTTTAGAGAAATCAAGGAAGAGAATGAATATTATTAGTATTAACATCCATTGTTAATATTTGGAAAATAGATATCAATATCCTTTCATCAAAATGAGAGTGATTAAGTAGGATTTTTATGATTCCTTCCAAAATACTACTCTAACAAATTTATTAATTCTTTTGAGAGGAACTATACCAATTTTCCTCTATCAAACATGTTGAGGAAAATCATCAAAACCTGTACTCATAGTAGGTTAATAATATTCATAGTGATCCATAGTAATAGTGATTGAAGAATTTGAACCAAACGGTTCCTTAGAGTTACTACGTAGTAATAGTAATTGAGGAATTTAAACCAAATAGTTCCTTAGAGTTGCTATACAGCAGATCACATCTCCACAAAATTTTCTGAATAATTGTTGCATGATATGGTAGATAAAATTTTCAACTAATAATATCTGGGTAATTAAAAATTATGGGACAAAATGTGCTCTTTCCCCTTATACTAACATAGGGTAATAAAATTACAGAATTTTCTCATATTCTATTTAAGACAGTAAAGCTTTGCTAGTAATTTTACTTGAGGACAAGGTGGACGAAGTTTGTCTTTGTAATACGACTATTACAATTTAACAAGGAGGACAAATCGAGTTTTATGCAAATGATAATTTTTAAAAAAAAGAAGAAAAAAGCCATTTTTATTGTATTAATTTAGAGTCAGATATATCTTTGATTTTCAGTTTAAATTTTTATAAAAAATTGAATGTAACTTCCACAAATATATTCTCTTTTACTCCTTAAAATTTCTCCCTACATTAATAACAATTCTAGGAAAAAAATTATAAATTTTAATTAATAAAAAATATTCAAAATCAAATGACATAGCAAAGAGAGAGAAGAGAGAAGTGAGAGTTAGGAGCGGAGACAAAGAGGGAAGAAGAAAGGATGGGTAGTTCAAAATAGGCATTTTTTTTTAAGGGCATTTTTAATCATAAGGGTTAATGGGTTTGATAGAATAGTATTTTAAGGGGAATCATTAATACCTCAATTAATCATTTTTATTCTTATTGAATGATGGTAATAGTTGTTTTAAAAATATTAATACTGGGTTTATTATTTATGACACACATTCCCCTTCTTGATTCCTTTAAACCAAACATCCCCTTAGAGCAGTTGGATGGTTTGAAAACTCAGTGCTTTCAGACCACTCATTGCTGTTAGTTACTACTTAGTGATACAGCCAATCATATCCACATGAAATTTTCTACTGCAGCATGATATCGCAGGGTAAAATTTTAACCAATAATATCTTGTTGCTTAAAAATTAGGGGGTAAATATATGTTCAATTAAAAACTTTCTTCTAGTGTAACATATAGTAATAAAACTATAGAATTTTCTAATATTTTACAAGGAAAATTTGCCAATTTAGTCCCTCACATTTTCAAAAAAGCTTTTTTAGTCCCACACATTCAAAATTAGCTAAAATAGTCATTCAAATACAAAAAGTGTGTCCTGATTGATTTCAAAACTCATTTTTGCTCAATTTTCCGACAAAGTCAAAGGCACAAATGGATACAACTATGTTTCCCTCTGTTAGAAAAGTGAAATTTGCTAGTTTCTTCCATTTTCACACAATCAAAATCCCTAATTTTAAAATCATCAAATCCCCAATCCCTTGACAAGCACTTGTGAATGATTGTTTGGGATCAAATTGTGATTCCATTTTTGCCCTTGATTTTACTGGAAAATAGAGCAAAAATGAGCTCTGGACTAATCGAGACACATTTTTTATCTTTGAAGGACTATTCTGACTGAATTTGAATATGATGGATTAAAAAGGTTTTTGTGAAAATATCATGGACCAAATTGTCAAATATCCCATTATTTGAGACAGTAAATCTTTGCTAGTAATTTTACTTAAGGACAAGATGGATGAAGTTTTGTCCCTGTTTATTGTAACTAAAAAAGGTGGACATATCAATCTCTTAACAACCCAAAGAAAAAGACAAATTAATTAAGCTTTAATCTAATAAAATCTTGTGGCCATAATATGTTTTAACTCAAAAATTCAAAACTTAAATAACCATACTTGCGACTAAATTTAGGGGAAAGAACTAAATAAGAGCTACTATCCTAACCATCTGTCCTCTTCATGACTTTGCCCATAACATGATTCAATTTTCTTTATTGAATTTATCCCCAGTTCCACTGCCTGGCTTACATGAGAATGGACATGCAGAGGATAAGGCACATGAAGTTGGCAAATCAGTAGAATTATAACTCCATATTTGATATGCAAGAATGGGGTCAAATGGAAAGGTCCTGATCAAGCAGAAAAAATATGAATAGCGAGCCAGCACTCTATTTATTGATTGGAAAGAAGGGACTCTAAAGGGTACACAACTTAAGATGATACAAGAAGGAAGTTCTGTAAAAGCAACAGGAAGAGTTGCTCAAATACCGGTGAGTGAGGCCTATTTGGGGCTGAGGAAAAGAACCAAAAACTAATAGACAAACGGGGTTGAATGTGCCCCTCTACCATATCTGTACAAATAGAATAGCCTGATTTATATAGAATGGTAAAGGGACCCCACGTTTGATATACAAGAATGGGGTGAAATGAAAAGGTCTTTCCAACTTGTTCGTTCCATTTTCATATTTGGTATGGATATTTCAAGTTGGAAAGGCCTTTCCTACCTGGAATGCCATTCCAACTTTTTTCTGGAATCTCACTCCTTAACAAAATCTAGGAAAAGGCCTTTCCAACTTCATCTTGGAAATACCTCAAAAATAGAAGTCATTTTTATCCCCACACATTTTTTTCTGCTAATTTTTTTAACCTAGGATACATTCACTAATTTTTATTTTTAAAATTTAAAAAAATATTAAGTTTTTAATAACTGCAATTAATAATTTTTTATGATTTTTAAATCACAATTAGTTTAATATGTGCTTAGAATTTTTTTTCTATAAAAATGTATAAAATACTATTTTTAAATTTTATGAAAATATGTAAAAACTAAACTTTTAATAAATTAAATTAAATTGTGAATGTAGTTTCATTATTAATTTTTTCACATTTTTAATTATAATGGTAATAATTATAAAAATTTTAAAATTAATTAAAAAGTATAATTAATTTAATTTTAGTAAGAATATTATAATTTTAAAATTAAAAATACTAAAGTCTATTGTAGGCGTAGAATTACAAAAAGCAAAATAAAAATATGATATATTCTAGTACAAAGAATGAAGGGCAATTAAGTAAAATTAATATATATTGTATTCTATTCTGACACCTAAATATGATTATACCAAACATTAGAAAAGGAATAGGTATTCTATTTTGACTTGGGTTACCAAACAATGGACTAAAAAAAATTTTTCAATCCGTTATGGGAGGAAAAATATTCTGGGTGGAAAGGCTTTTCCATTCTGGACCTTTCCAGTATACCAAACGTAGAGTAAATGTATAATAGGATAGAAGGTATATTTTTATTTTGCGCCTTTTTGTTCATATATTAATTAACTTTTCTATGGAAAATTTTCCTCTTGTTCAAAGTTTTCCTTTTGTTTTAATATTTTTTTTGTTGGTCCTGTCAGTGTGTTTAAAAGGGACAAAAGCATTCTTCAATGGAAAATAAGTAACTAAATACCTTTTTTGGATTCTAATTTTCAAATTTTCTACAATTAGTTATTATAGAAATCAGAATTAATTGAGAATAAGCCCTTAGTGTTCTTAAAAAATGACAAAAGCATTCTTCAACAGGAAATTACAGCCCAAAAAGGAACAAAAAGATGTATACATGGGTGTGATTTAGTTAGTAATTTAGTTATTCAATAAAATAAATTTAGTAAATTTGGTAATTTTGTTTCGAAAAATACTAACTTATTTCGATTTCAAATTCAAAATTATCTGATTCTATTTTATAGTTCAAATTTGTATTACATGCATATTTACCGAATTACTAATTTAGGTTGTTAGGTTAAACAAAATCTAACCCAAGAACTTTACTGCAACATTGAAATATATATATATATGTATGTATATGTATGTATACGCATATGTATATGTTATATGTATATGTATATGTGTGTGTATGTATAATTAACTATATATATCAGATCTCTTTAATTGTACTTATAAATAAGGTTCTAGTTGCATTAGATATTTTAATTATAAAGTTTAAATTTAGTCATAGTTGGCTATATGGTTTGAATTTAGATATTTAATCATATATAAGAATATATATTAGAAAATAAAAGTTTATTAAATTTACTGATTTGAAAATCTCCCTTTCAAAAAATCAATTCAAATTTGACCTTTTGAATCCAATATATATCAAATTACTGATCGATTTATCAAATTATTGATTTCAAATTCGAAATCAATCAGTAAATTAATTTTTTCCGTAAATAGAGAGGCAAACAACTGGAGTACTAAATTAGACTGGATATGTGATACATAGAATACTGATGATTTTGCTGACGGGTTTCAAAGGATAATGTGTGCAGTAACTACACCAGTTATGGAGAGCAAGAAACCAATTGCTTCACCAAGGAAAGAGCACAAGAGCTGAGGAAATTGTGACAACAATAGGAAGAATGTATAAAGTTGTTCTTACTTGGAGAAAAGTTCCAGTTACCAAAAGGAATTGGCAGCTCATGTTGGAATGGGCACTGTCTGCTAAGATTTTTGCAGATTAACAATTTAGTCTTTTTGTCAATGAAATTGTATAATTAGGGGCGTATTCTGTAGAATTATGTAACGGTAACTTTTGTAAAAGCTCTATAAATAATTTAGTAAATATTTTTACTTTTTTTTTAAATATCAGTTGTTTAAGATCAATTTCAACTTTGCATATTTACATAGTTTGTGGAAAATACTTGCTTTAAAGATTTTAAGTTATTTAATAATATTGATTTCAAATTCGAAATTGATCAATAAATTAATTTTTTCCGAATATGCCTTCCCCTAGATATGTTTAGCTGGGCGGAAACCAACATGATCGCGCCAACCGCCTCGTAGCCGGGACTTCGTATACTAAATGCAAGATCCATTCTAGACATCAATACAGTACCAACCCATCTGCCAGTTTAACGGCGTATATTATCCAGATCTGGATAACCAAACAATTAATCATGTTCAGCTATTTTCTGGGTCCAGCCACTAGGCCCACCACGTGATGCTACAAGTAAATGCCCGAACTGTGACTGTGATTAAATAAATTCGAATTATGTGTGTGTATATATTTAAGGGTTAATAACAGTTTGGCCCCCTGAACTTATGGGGTAGTCACACTTTGCCCCCCTGAACTTTGAATATATACATTTCACCCCCCAAAGTGTCCTATTTGACTTTGACCACTAATTTACAATTTTTTCTTCCAAAACTACCCTTGCCCACTCCTAAACTAACCTTAACTTTATGAATTTTTAGTGGTCAACTTTTGATTATTCTATTAATTTTTTTAACCCTGTTATATATTTCCTGCATCTTATAGAATAGAAAAGATAAATCGATATCTCTATCCAAATCAACAAGAAATATATGAATCGTTCCAAAATATAAAAAATAAATCATGCAAAAATGATAAAACGATATTTCTATCTAAATCAACAAATTTAGACTGCACTTTTTGTTGTTTAATGCTTTTATTTTAGACTGCAATTTAATAGATTGTTACAATCTTGTGTATATTGTAGCAGGGAAAACATGTTGCTTTTGGAATATTTTATTGCCATATAAAACCTTCTAGTTTGTGTTTTTGTTGGGAAGAACATATTCTTTTCGAAAATAGTAATGGTAAAAATATTATGGCAAATACATATTTATTTGACATTTTGGAGCAATTTATATATTTGTTCTTATTGATTTGGAAAGATATATCATTTTATTTTATTTTTGCTAGATTTACTTTTTACATGTTAGAACGATTCATATATTTGTTCTTGTTAATTTGGATAAAGATATCGATTTATCTTTTATATAAGATGTGGAGAATATATAGCAGGGTTAAAATAAATTAATAATAGAATAGTTAAAAGTTGATCACTAAAAATTCATAAAGCTAAAGTAATTTAGGAGTGGGCAAGGGTAGTTTTGGAAGAAAAAATTGTAAATGAGTGGGTCAAAGTCAAATAGGACACTTTGGGGGGTGAAATATATATATTCAAAGTTCAGGGGGGCAAAGTGTGACTACCCCATTAGTTCAGGGGGGCAAATTGTTATTAACCCTATATTTAATTATGTGTGAGTGTGTGTGTGAATATATATATATATATATGATTAAATATATCCAAATTATGTGTGTATAGACACGCACAGAGAAACTTTTATAGCTAGTTTGGGAGTTTAAGGTGCAAAAAAAAAAAAGTTTGGTGAGAAGAAAAACGAAAATTTTCCTTCCATTTTAGCCCAAGTTTGGGAGGAAAACCTTTTAGCTCTGGGAGGGAAACAATTTCCTTCCGATTCCTTTCTTTTCCTTTACCCAATTTTCTCTCAAATAATAGAAGTTAAAAATCAACCTTCTTTCCTTTATTTTCTGCTCATTCCTTGCCTCCCACACACAATGCTATAGTCTATCCACGTGAACAAATTGAGAATTATTAATTAAATAAATAAACATTTTCACCAGAAAAGAATTAATTTTTAAACAATTTTTTAAAATAAAAGTGTGTGCATGTTTACTAGTTCCATTTTATATGAAATGTATTGTGACAGATATAAGTCCGTGAAAGAAAATATGTTCTTTTCTTTTTCGGTGTATACCACCGTTGTGCCTTGATAATTCCCAGTAATAAAGTTTCAATAGCTGTTTGAAAAAATAAAATAAAAAAAAGATTATCATCATGTAAAAGAATCTAATTTCGAGCTATACAACATTAAACATGGAAGCTCTGTGAGTATACTGTCAGTTAAGTAAAGTTAACTTACTTTTCCATCACATATTTTCATACATGGTTTTTTCTTTTCTTTTTTTTTTTTTAACTTGTGTTTTACTTGGCATAGGTTTGAAGAAAGGAGCCGACAAAAACATTCTAAAATTATCATTCAGTCCTTAAATTGCACACACTTTTTATCTCATGCCCACTATATCAAGAACCGTCTTAGTATTGGTGTTAGACAACAAAAATGAAAGTTTATTAATATATATCTGTGCCACATAAAAAAAAAAAAATTTATCTGTTGTACTATTGAAAAGTAATTTTGGCCCAGAAAGCCTCTGTAGGAGTGACCCCAAATTATAAACGGTAAGATTTTAGAGTTTTAAAAATTTTAAATGTGATTGAAAATAACTCTAATCTATCTTATAGCACAGGTGGACGGGTGTCAACCGCACAAAAATTAATATTAAAATCCCACTCAACAAAAGATGATTTTTCGAGTATAGCGATGAGTAGGGTCGTCTCCTCAGGGACTGGGTTGTTTACTTATCTCACAATCACCAGAATACGGGGGGTTTTGGAATAACTAAAATTAATTAAACGAATTAGAGTAAACAAAATTGCAGAGAATAAATTAAAGAAAATCAAGGTTGAGAAAACTCTAGCCAAAGGAATGATGTTGGAATTGGTTCATTCGACTGATCATCGATGCAAAAATGAATTCTAGCAATTATTGATAAATTGGTTATAGCTGTTGATACAATCGAACAGCCAACTCTTCCTTACCGTTTCGGTAATTAAGGTACAACCGTTAATTACTTCCCTAATTGAGAGATAACCTAGGTACAACCATAGAATTTAATCTCACAATTGCAATATGAATTAGAAAAGCCCAATTCTAATCAACAAACACCTACAAGGGTTCATTTAAATTAGATTGTAGATCTCTCAAACTAGTTGTCACAAGTATCAAAATAGCTAAACAATCAACTATTCTGAATGACAAAGGATTATATGGTGGAATTAAATACCTGGCCAGTAATATTTAATTTAACACACAATAACCCTAAACGCTAAAAGCATGAGATATACAAATACCAATAATTGAAAGAAACAATAGAAATAGATTAGATCTCACAGCATGTAAAACCAATTCTTCAATCTTCCTTTGACTAGAATAGAGGCTTAGTTACACCCCATGAAAGTAGAGAGAGATGTCGAGAGAAGAAGAAGAGTTTTCTGTTCAAAATATTGAATAAAAATTATCTAGAACGATTCACAACTCACTACTAATAATACGTCTCTCTCTTTTCTACTTAGACTTCTACCACAAAAGGAAGTCTTTCCTTTTAGATAAAAGTTTGATTGACTAATAATACTTTTCCTTAAATCTAATTAATTGAAATTGACAAAAGGTAATAATAGACTCCTAAAAATCTGCAGATCTTCCAAAATCTCGCACAAAAGTCGTAGTTTGAGTCTCAATAGGAAGCTTCTCCTTTTAATCCCGCTGCTTAGTTTCTCGGCTACAGCGTGCCCACGCCTTACAGTACAAAACTCTTCTGGACCTTGCCTTTTCTGCTCCAATTTGCACCAAATACACCAAAACACCTATAAACGACACAAAACATAAAACTAAGTAAAATCAATTCACAAAAAACAATAAAACACTAAAACATAATGGAAAAACACACAATTAACATTGACTAAATACGCCCTATCAACAGGAATATTAAATAAGTGCAAGAACTTAATTATATTTTTTAACCAAAATAAAAAATTTATTGCTTAAGTCGTTTTAAGCATGATATGGCGTATCTATTTTAAATAATCTTGGCAAGAACAATTCTATTTCTCTCGAATTGAAGAAGACTTTAAACTTTATCTAGAAGAAAGGAAAGGAGAGAGGATTTGAAAGTCAACCGAATACTTTATGATATCTTCAGGATGTTATGATATCCTAAGATCATATGATGTGATATTTGACCAAAAATTTTAGACACACTTAGTATCCTAATTGATCAAAAACAACCGCGATAAGATTACCCTTAAAGCACTTGAGCATGAAAGGTACCTCGCTATTTTTTAAATTTTTTTACAAATGATTGAAAGAAGAACAACTCCAATCTGTTTTTTGAGTGACTTTTGCACAGCACAAGGATATAAAATCAGTACGGGCAATTAATGTTTTTTCTCACGCAAAATAATGAATTCTCATTTCTTAATCATGTAAGTTGAAGATCTATTTTTTAAGTATTTTTAGCAGGAACAGTTTACTTCTTTTTGAGTTTTTTGTGACGGCTGTGGATGTTTGTTAATGTTTTTAAAATCTTTAAATGCATTTTTTATCTACCTTTTTTTTCTCATATATACATTTAATAAAAAGAATCTTTAAAATAGCTATAGTAATATTTTTTTAAAAATATTTCAAAACACATCAGCTTATTTCGGAGGGAGAAAGCGAACAAGATAGAAGATTTGAAAGTCAAACAAAATACTTCAAGGTAACAATGATCAAACTCAACTAGAGTAGACAAACTGGCACTTGAAATCGTCTAAGAAAAGTATGGAAAGCCTACTAAATTGTCTCCCAGATATCCCTTGAGGATGTTATATGAAATCTAAAGATCTTATGATGTGACATTTGACCAAAATTTAGACACACACTCAGTATATTAAATTGATCAAAAACCTCGATAATAAGTAGATTACTCTTAAAAGCACTAGAGCATGAAAGGCACCTCTCTATTTTCTACATACATATAGGAAGTTACATAAATTAGCACATATCTATATGACTGCAACTGCTGTACGATGTAAACCGGGCATGTTCTCCAACAAGTCTACTGTAAGCATGGAGGCCCTCGGCCGAGCTGGTCGACTAGAATATGCAGTTGATAAGGGCATTGAAGATGTCGAACGTTCACAAGTTTTAAGCCATTTAGCTTGCATGTATCTCTGCTTTCTCCATGGTCCCATGTGCATTTTCTTCTCCTTCATGCACTTTTTGGCTGCTGAGCACAAAATCTTGATTAAAGATAATAATCTTTCAATTTTACCAACAAATACTTCAGGAAGCCTGTTGATAAGCTGGTTGTATTCTTCACTTGCTCTTGCCATCTCGAATTCGGCTCGAAAGCTCAATTCTATAATCACCCTCACTTCTTTTTTCGGATTTGAGTTGTCTATCACGTCCAGAAATGTATGCTCACCTGCAAAACAGCATAAAAGCTGCAATTGAGAAGTTTATTATTAACATTTAGAATTGAAAACAAATAGAACCTCTAAATTTGTTGCAGTTATATTCTTCTATCAAGATGTGTAGTAAGTGGAGTGGCCTAGTTATTATCTTCTCGTTTTTTTTTTTTTTCTTATAA
Source organism: Mitragyna speciosa (assembly GCA_024721245.1). Taxonomy (NCBI): domain Eukaryota; kingdom Viridiplantae; phylum Streptophyta; class Magnoliopsida; order Gentianales; family Rubiaceae; genus Mitragyna; species Mitragyna speciosa. The sequence continues at coordinate 14,131 of JAMWEH010002025.1, forward strand.
TAAAGAAGGTTGCAATGTTTTGTCCGTAGCCAAATAATGAAATTTGTCACATATTGTTGCACATCTAGATTAAATAGGACAAAATAGTTATGGAGGAAGAATAATGTTCCGGGTCCACCACCTAGACGATCATGATCCTTGGAACCGAAAAGAAGCAAATAAATAAGGTGCATGGATACTATTGTACACGTTTCAGATTGAAGCAAAAACATCTCTGCATCACAGGCCATAGACATGTGTTAAGCTCATTTATGGACAAAATTTCTAATGCAATAATTTAATAGCTGAAGAGTTGGCATGCATCATGACAGGAATAGTCCCTAATATTAAACTTTATGCAAACTTTATACAGCTAATCATCATTAAAATGCACCAACTAGTAAACCAGCTTTAGGAATTTAAAACTACCTGAAGGAATATCCGGCAAGCTTCTCCATTTGGACTTGCAAATTGCGCTATTGAAACCTGCATTTTGAAGGCGTCTGCAGACCTCTTTCATAAGACAGTTTTTGCAAACATTGTCATTAGCTGCTCTCCCGCAAACACAGATCGCATTCCCCGTCTGCTGTGCTTCTTTTACTGCTTCTTTTGTCATATTTCTGATTTTTGATTCTATAGAACTTGTTCTGCATAGTGTACCCTGCATCATATATTTTGTGTCACAAGATTAATCCCAATTTTGATTAATACCTCCTTTACTTTCAACTAGCAGATTAATTATCATAGAAGAGATCAAGAAAAATAAAAACAACCATTGAAACAAACATCAAGGGGACAAATTAAATGAAAATTTTCATCAATTCATGCAAAACGTCAAGGTTTAAATCTAATTTTCTATCTGCACATTCTTTTATTTGATATTTCTAGCCAATTCGGGATTCAAGATTTCCTATAGATGGAATTCTGAACCAGAAAAGATTATTTAGAGCAACAGCTTCACCGCGTTCAATGTGTTTGATTTTACTTTTATTATTGTTATCGAATTCTAATGAAATCCATTAGGGTTTGGAGAATCAACAACGTAAATCCAAGAAAATAACTTCTTTCTTGATAGCATGGCCATTTGATAAAATTGAATGAAGACTAAAACCAGGAATTGGAAAAAGAAAAAAAAGAAACTGACTTGTAATAGCTGATTCTGTGATTCCCAAAAACTTTTGTCTCCAACATTTTCTGAATTATCCTTCTCATCATTATTATCATCAACCTCAATGATCTCATTTTCACCATAGTCGCTAATGCTGCCAAATGACGACCCTTCACTTTCTTCATCAAGAAATCCGAACACCGTATCAGAAATATTGATCGCGGGGTCACCGGAAAACTCAGTTTCACGATTATCCCACGTCAAAATCCGGTGATTCATGGGAATTCTACTCATTGTTCCGGCCGATGGCTTAAGCTGACACTAATTAAAATATGTTAGCTCTGGAACGTTGGCTGTAATATCGAAATCCTCGGAACTGGTATTTATATTAAAAGCTTGACTATTGTGGGACCCAGATATCCGTCCAGGTGGCATCGTTCTAATGGATGGTTTCCATCTAGCAAAGTCCAAATCGGTGGACCAGAGTTAGGAGACAGCCAGGATCCACGTCAGGTGTTGGTCAATTATTTGATCAACTCTACTTTGAAATCTGAATCATACGGATATACTCGAATAATTCTGAAACATGGTTCTTGAGGTTTAAAATGCAACCCAAAGTTATACCTATATCTCTCATTATTACCCATAAACTACTAAATTGCCCCAAATTGACCCCCTTAAAATAAATA
>JAMWEH010000324.1:0-26860 GCA_024721245.1 Mitragyna speciosa
TAGCAAATATGGATGAAGGAAAATCGGGTCAAATCTATTCAACTGCTCAGAATGTTAGAAATAATTACTACACCCACTTCTATCAAATTTCAGATGCTTTGCCCCTTCAAAAGTATGTCCAAATGTTAGAGGATTAATATTGCACTGGAAATACAAAAAATTAAAAGCTAAAATCAACATAAATGGACACCACACAGTAGAGGCTACAACTATTTAACAACTATCATTGTTACTTCTATTTTGCTTCTTGATTTTATTCTACATTCTTGGACTGATTTGAGATTATTAGATTAAGAAGCATGGGTATCAGAATTTTTTTAATAGCAATTTTCACCATGAAGCCCATAAAAACAGATATTAATTATGCACCTTTCCATTGGGAAGCTCAGCTTTATAAACTGTGCCCAACGTGCCTTCTCCAATAACGTTCTCCTGAGAGAAGCTATCTGTGTATTGTTGAAGACGTGCAATAGTGAATGTCTTCACAGAATCCATAGCACGTCCGCTTGGGACCATCAAAGGCAAAATAGGATCTGCAACAATCATTTCTGAAGGCAGAAGTGGAAAAGGAGGTGGTGGGGGTGGCAGAATACTTGATTCCGTTCCACTCGAATCCATCCGTGTCATGTCTATTCTGTGATCCACCTTCTTTGGACATGTATTCTTGCTGTTGACACCCGTCTCCTGCTTAGGCCCTACCAAGATCATTGCTGGCCTAACTGCTTCTTTTTTCACTGCTCAGAGCCCTCAAGATGTCATTTTATGGTCAAAAATAAAAATTCAAGCAAAAATAAAACAGTAGCAATGCCTGGAAACTTATATCATCAAAACCACTTACTTTTCTCCGCTTGATAACTAGGCTGTTGTGAAGAGCCATCATCCTTGTAGTTAGCTCTAGGGCCACTATATGCATATGCCTCTTGCTGCTGGCCTATTTTCTCAGTCATTTGCCTTCTTTTGCAGCATTGTAACAGGAGAAGACACATTCCCAAGCCAAGAGCTACAATGAAAAGTATTCCTGCAATAGCAATCCATGGCATGCCTTTAGATGTCTTAGTTGTGCCTTTGGTACTTTCAGTTTGTGGAAACCGTTGCAGTGATGGTCCAGTAGCTTGCTGTACTGGGGCTAACTCAGGAGAAGATGCCTCAGATGGAGATGGAGATGGAGATGGAGATGGTGAAGGAGATGAAACAGGAGGTGATGGAAGAATTGAGGTATTGAAGGGGTTTCCAGCTTTTCTGCGCATCACACATAGATGTCAATCCATGAAGCAACAATATCTAAGATCATAATAGAATGAGAATGTCCACCATGCTAGCATAATTCAAACATTCTATAACCTATATATCACCAACACTTCTGAAAGCGGCACCAGAATACCCTGATCCTCATAAGCCACTCCATATGCAGATTCTTGTCTGACATTCCATCACCCCTTCCTCTTCTGTCTGAGGAATAGGAAGCCCCTCCAGAAAGTAACTACCCAGAGGGCAGGCACCTCACTAAATACTATACAAACCTTTTTCTTTCCATCAGTAGGAACTTACACACCAGCTAAAACTATAGTACTAGCTCTCAGTGATCCTAAAGTGGAAAACGAGAAGCTTAAACTTAATCCAGTCCCAAATGCATGCAAGTAGAACTGAACCTACTATTCGCCTCTTGTATAGGTTGGGTACATAAAACTCTTGTACAGAATGTGATTAACGTGGTTGATAGCCTACACAAAAACTTTACGTGGGAAAAATTAAGGGTGATCCTTGTAAGCCTCTTTTGCTAACATATGCATCAAAGAATGATTCCAGCTCCTAGTAAGCTTCTCATCCTCACCAAGTGAATTTTGTCTTTGCATGGGCATTGAAAGATTTCAGCAAGTCTGTTGAAGGTAAATTAACAACTCCGCCAGTGTTATGGTAACACTGCCAGTCCCAAGCCCCAGAGGCTTGTTATAGGTTGACATTCAACGTAAAATTTTGTCACACTTAATTATATGGATCATATAAGACATTGTGTATTTTCACTGAGCACAATGGATACATATAATTCATATAGCCGACCCCACTTAGTGGGATAAAGGCTTAGATTGTTGTTGTTCTTGTTGTTGTTGTTGAAGGTAAATTAACACTTAGCTAAGTTAATACAGACATCAGCATTCGTTGCACTAACATCCTGTCAGGTCTTGAGAATTACATAGATTTCCTAACAAATATTTTAAATTGGATAAACTTACTTGAATGCAGAATGGTATCTGAATGCAATGACCTTCCCTTGCATATTTTTATAACTGTAAATTCTGAGATTATAAATTCTTCTTGACAACACTATCGGCTTGGACCTGATGCGAGACAAAGTATCTACACTAAAAGTAACATGGAAATCCACATCCTCTGAGAATTTGAAGTTCTGAAGCCTCTTACAGTATTGTTCAGCTTAAACATCTCGCATATTTGAAGTTCGGAAACCTCTTACAGTATATCCTTTTGGCCTCACCTGAAGTTTGGTACACTCTGCAATTTCCCAGGAACTGGCCCAGAGAAGAGGTTATTCTCTATGTTTCTGCAGAACATCGAGGAAATGCCAAATCAAATCATATAACAACAAGGAAAGAACGATTTAATTGAATAGATGTTTGATTTCTAATATAAGGAAAGAGGATTACAAATCAATCAAAGGAAGATCTTGTAAAACATCAAGAGTCCCGGAAAGCTGATTGTCCTGCAAGTACCTGCAGATAACAAGAAAGACTCTAGAGGTTAATGACAAAAAAGATCGTCAATGTTTTCAACATTTCTAATCCATCTACTTGCTTTTTTTTAAGCCAATGAGTTTGATTAAGTTTCTGCTGAAATATTTCTTTTTTCCCGAAGTATTTTCCATTCAACTGTACAATTTTTACAGCAGATTTTTCTGTTTTAATTATTCCTAGTACTAGTGATGTGTCATGCATTTTCACCAAAATAGGCTCTCATTCTTGTTCAAAATTTTTTATTCCAAAGTCAACATACTCTAGATGTTAAACAGATGTCTTGAGTAAGAAATAACTTCTATAAGACTTATTTTGAGCAAGTGTTGTCCTTATAGAACTTATATGAAAAAAAAAAAAAGTTGGAAGTCCTGCCTTGAATGACAAATGATCATCTTCCATGAGTAAAATGGTTACTGAAATCTGTGTTTTTTTCTCATAAGAAATGCAACGAAAATAACTTACAGCTTTGTAAGAGACGATAAATTTCCCATTGAAGGAGGTAGTTGACCACTCAACATGTTTCTGGACAAGTTCCTGCAACACATACACCAGTAAGCTAGAGCTAGTTCTATCAAAAGTTAACAGCAACAGTACAGACAAAGTCCTAATAGTATGCATACAGAGTAGTCAAGCCACTAAGCTCCTGGAAGGCATCTGGAATTACTCCAGTCAAACGATTGTTATCCAGTGACCTAGCAGATAATAGCTGCCAATTACATAAGGTCGAAGAGAATAGAAGGCTATGAGAATTTAGCAATGTAAAGAATACATTTGCAAACTTAAACAAACTCACAAGTCTGTCAGCTGACCCAACAAGGATATACCATCTGGAATACTGCCACTGAACAGATTACCAGAAAGTGAACTGCACAAAAAAAGTGGAAAAAAATCTGTCATGTGTCATTCATGATTGGGTAATTTTTTAATGCTTTTACAAGAAAGAATTGATTCTTGTCAGCTCAATCATGAATGTTGGCAAGACAGAGGCTTCAAACTCACAAGCTTCTGATAGTAACAGGCAAATTGGTTGGTATGCTGCCTCCAATTTGGTTGTCACTCAAGTCTCTGCTATTACAAATCACAATATTCTATGAGCTTAAATAGAAAAACCTGATTTGTTCAGGCATTAATAGCAAAGCAATTCGTCATGATCCAAATGAACTAAAACTGCTACTCTTATGAAGTTCACATGTATGAGACTAAAAACAATAAATCACTAACTTGTCCAACTCAAGAAACAGGAATGTTCACCTTTTGAACTTGCACAATGAGAAGTGGTACTTACATTTGCATAATTGAAGCAAAGGAGCCCAAGTCATCACTGAGCTCGCCCACCAAATTCAGACCACTGAGAAGACTGCCAATTTACCAAAGACAAAGAAAAAATGTTCATAAACCAGAATTACCATTACTTATTAGAATTATTTATAAGTGATAAGGACATTAATTCATACATTGCAGTTATATTGGCATTGACACACTGAACTCCCTGCCAAGCCATCCCACATGGGTCTCCACCAAACGGAAGCCATCCAGCAAGCGGTGGGTTGCCTAAAGCAGCATACAAACTGCTAATTGCATAGACTACAACACACGCACACGCATACAAAAAAAGAAAAAAAAAATCAGAAGACATTATGTTGACCCACAAAAAAAAAAAAATAGAAATATTGGTGTTTGTGATAATATACCATCACGAAAGTCTGTAAATCCCCTGCAAGTTGGCACGGCAAAAACAGCCAAGAAAACCAGAAAATGTGCATACTTTTTGCAACCCAAGTAGCCCATCAGGCTTTATAGCCACCCTAGAACTCAAACAGCCCCGTTTTTGCTCCCTCAAATTTCCCCTACTTTGCTTCTCTTCAGTGCAAGTCCTCAAAAACCCTTCAACAAAAACCTCAAAAATTTCAACTTTGACACTAAAAACACAAATTTGAACCACAAATAACAAAATCCTCAATTCAAAGTCTTGTCATTGTTACATAAAAAACAGTGTAAAAAAAAAGTACAGTCTTTAGCAAAATTAGCAATAGGAAAAAAAAGGAGGAAAAAAGAAAGAATACTAATCGAGTAGAGTTAGTCAAGCACAAAAACCAACTAACTTGAGAAGTCTAAAAGGCATATTTGCTAAAAGCACACATTATTCTAAACACACTGCAATGATTCAGTTAACCAGCCAAAGCGGCAACAGCAATAGCAACCACCTCAACAACAAACCAGATAAAAGAAGTGCCAAATACAAATGACATAGAAATTAAAATTTTGAACTTGTGTAAAAGAAACATGGAGTGGTATCAGATACTAAACCCGTTGGAGAAATTAAGGAAAAGGGTCCTAGAAAAAGTGCTCAAATTTCTGGAATTTGGACAGCGTAGGCGGGTTTGTTTAATTTGTGGTAAGAAGGACTAAAGAAGCAAAGGACAAGTAGTACTTCTTGAACATCTAATGTTCTTTTGATGTGTTTGGGAATAACAAGATTTTAGATTTCGTTCAAATCTTCAGTACTAGTTTCTATAATTAAATTATGATATGGAATTGAAGCTAGTAGATTAGGATGGTTTTACCATTTAAATTTCCATTATTGAGTGTACCGTTGAGGCATAAGGGGTTAGTTTTAAATCATTTTCTTGGGAGGGGCTAAATCATAATAATTGCGATATGGATGGAGTTTTCATTTTTGGCTGTAGTTGGACTAGGATAGCCCACCAAAGTTAAAGATGCTGAGTGTTGTCTCAGTTTGGGAAAAAATTTGGTGCAATGTTAGATTGTGCACCAATATTTATCAAAGATGAGGGTGTTAATAATAAATTTTAATTAAAAATTATAAATCATAAATTATGGAATATTAATTATTTTTTAGTCATTATCTTGCTTAACTAAAACTAAAGGTACATAACATCAGATTTTTTTTTTCCTACCATATGGATCAATTTGCAAAACAACCTAATGAAGGAAAAAATAAATTTTATGGTCGATATTTAATCCGTGAATTAAACGTAGCTTCCCCAACAAAAAAGAAAAAGATAATCTTCCAAAAATTTTGATAGTAATTCCTACTTAATAAGATTTGCTTCACCACATTTAAACTAAAAAAATTTCCCTTTCTAAAGATTTTTCAAAATTTAGTTTGTATATTTGTAAGATAAAAATGTAATAAAAAAACGTGTCTTAAAAATAGTTTCTACAAAGAAATCCAATAACCAAAAAAAGCCAAAATATAGGATTGTCTATTTCCATTCTGTGCACCACATTAATTCAACTTGGACTAAACAACATGAGGCCTTCGTGGTTAAGTTTCTAAACTCGTCTACATCTACATGGGAGACACAAATGGCAGATAGAAATTAAAAGTATGAGCGCATCATGCGTAAGGATATTAACTGGACTGATGTATTGTAGATTGTTGTCATGAAGTTTGTTTGTGCAAAACCTTATCTTTGTAAAATGGCTGATGGACTTGTTCACAAGACAAAGAAAATCAGTTGAATTCCAAATTGAGCTATGTATACCAACTTGCTTAATAAATGTATATATAGAAAATCAAGCAAAAACAAAGAGACAAATCAAAAGAATTCCAAGATAAGTTTTAGTAAAGGGCTCAATAATTACGTGTTTGATTGCATTTGAGTAAAGCTTGATTCGAAAGCCGGTCACAAGAACAGCTAGCAATTAACATAGGTGTCGGGATTAAGTGCATAAACAAGCGTTACTATGATTGAAAAGATTCTTTCACTCCTGTAAGATTGTATGTGAGTGCAACTACAAAGTAGTTTGTAAGTCCTTCTCTCGTTTGCAGTAAACATTTTTAAGTTTATTGAAATTAAAGTAATCGCTGAAGTTTCGGAAAACCTCAGGCTCTTATGTAAGACAATTTGAAGACTCCTTACAATCAATTTTTTAATATTAGTTAAGCACTACAATGCACAATTGAAAGTAAACAAGAAGACTATAAGACAGCTTAGCTTTAAGAAAACTAGACTTATGTTTGACACCAAAAAAACATATATTGCCTTTGCGAACTGCAAATCCGTTCAAAAGCACGAGTTTTTGTGTTTGGAGATGCATTCATATGTAAGGCCAAAATTATGAGTACCATTGCATCCTCATCTATGAAAATATGGTCACTTTCAAAGTGACAGGTCCCTACTATTGAGTTATTGCACATATTTTGTGAGATCAATTTTGATATTTATACAGTAAGACAGCTTTTGATATTAACATGGACAAAATATAAAAGTTATTAAACATGTTATTTTAAAAGTTATAAACATTTTTTTATGGGTTGATTGTATTTTATGATGACCAAACTACTATTTCCCCACTTAACCAGAGTTATACAATCATCTAAATATTTTGAGTTTGAAAGTCACAATTAGTGTTTTTGATAGCCGTTATAGCTTCGACTAAAGTCCTTTAGCATAATGGTATAACATAAGTGCCATATTTCTGCAAAGTGAAAGGCATAAATTATTTATCTGTTAAATTACAACAAAAGAACAGTAGAATTGTGTGAGTTTATTTCTTCAAAGATATAACATTTCACAGCATGGTGTGACCCATGAACAAACTTCTAAAGCTTCGATTTGAAAGAACTTATGCTTGTTACTGCAAATAAGCTTATCCATCAGTATTTCAACTTTGATGAAGTACTAAAGCAACCACCTGCATCATTATATTATATACCAGGGTCATTATCATATCAGCACGACATGCATGTTCAAGTATCCAAATTTGTCAAATTGCTAATTGTGCGTATTTATTACTCCATTGGACGTGATTATAACCAATCAAGTGCAGGAATTTTAAGGAAAAGGGTAAAAGTAGACACCAATCAAGGAACCAAAAGAGGTTGAATCTGTTGGCACATTGGGTGGCTCAACAATTGGTTCAAATCATTCAATGCTGGATCTTATAGGCGCATATTTTATTCTTTGTAACTTTCACAATATTAACTATTGGTGAATACACTTGAAAGTCATTGAAGTAAGACAACGGGTTTCCCCTATGTATTACCAAAGAAGTGCACGTAAGCTCAGTTAGAAAGCCTTTTAAACTTGAAAAAATTAGTACTACAAGGTAGTTCCCTTTGTCACTGTAATGGGGCATCATCATGTACCTTGAGGCATTAAACAAGTTGAGAGACTTAATATAATTCAGAAAATGTTAAAAGTGATATCGCATTACAAATAAAAGAATGATAAATTTTACCAAGAAATCATATTTTTAAATAATTTAACACCTTCTTGAAAAAATTATAAATTTTAAATAGAGTTAGAAGACGTAGGTGAATCGATGTCAAGTCACATTGTCTAATGCAACTTCTTCCATGCATGCAACAAACTAGAAACCTATGGACTAACTAGACCTTCCATACTTTCTAGCTCTTTCAGTTCAAATAAATCTAAATGTGCGCCAAGGCGAATCGATCATTACTCAATCTTGGTGATTTGGGACTGATTGAAGCTGAAATCAGGCATAAGGATCTTATGCAACTTACACTGCTTGCTCGGTGGCACATGAACTAGGTAATACATTTATGTTTGTTTATTTTCTTTTTTGTTCCTTTGTTTTTTAAATGAAATCTCCATATTCTACGTAGAAATTCAACACTTCAAATTTTTTTCCGATTTCATTTGCAATCATTTGATAGTCTTTTGATGATTCATGACTTTAATTTAATTAGGTGTCTTTGAATTGAAACATAGAATACCCACAAGACTTTATTAGATTAAAATTTAATTTACATGACCTCCCTTTTTCTTGTTTTCTTTTTTTTTTTTCCCTTCTTTTTTGGTTTTTGGGAGATAGGTTTGTCCTCTTTGATAAATAGTACTAATAATCTTATTACAAGGACAGATCTTCATCCACCTCGGTTTCAAGTAAATGGCTTGCAAAGCTTAACTCGTCAAATATAATATGAGGACTTGACTACGATGATCCCAAAATTTTCGTGACTATGTAATTGACTGTATCTCTAAGTGGTATCTAACAGCGTTAGTCGTCTGTTACTGTCTCAAATATAATATTAGAGGTCTGTTACCGTGTCAAATATAATATTAAGGGTCTTTTACTGTCTCAACAATATGAGTAGCAGCCACAATTATCCAGAAAATTTGGCATTAGTGGTCTTTTACTCAAATATAATATTAGTAGTCCTTTACTGTCTCAAACTCAAATAAAATATGAGGAGTTACCTACAATTATCGAGAAAATTTTAACTATGTGATTGACCGTATCGGAAAAAAATTTAGTGAAGATTGAAAAAAATATGTATTAATGAAGATCCGACACCTCTGGGTTTTATCTAGTGGTATGAAAGAATTGAGTGAAGATCTGTCTCCTCTAAGAGGGTGTTTGGTTGAGAGGGATGAGGAAGGGAAATGGATGTTAGTAATAATTACACTGTTTAGAAGACAACTATTACTATCCTTCAATCGGAATGAAAGTGATTAACTGAGTCTTTATGATTTTTCCGATCTCAAAATATTATTCTATCAAACCTATTGATCATTTTGAGAGATTGATATTTATTCTATTACTAAATCAAACATGTTAGAGTAAAAATCTATGCTCGTGATATGATCAATGATATTTATATTACTAATGATTAAAAATTTTGAACCAATCGGCTCCTATAAAGACCAGTGACACTGGATCTTTCTTGTAATTCTGAAAAATAGCCCGTTTCTATTCTCCACAAGACCACTACAACCAAAAATGAAAAAGAAAAAAGCAAAGGACAAAAAAAAAAAAAAAAAGGCAGAAACGCAGTTATGCATGATGAGATTTAGTCGAAAGTTCATTTATAATTTCCCGACTTCTGTAAGAACAAAAATACACTATAAGGTACCAGATCTGGTGAACCAAACTTTTGCCTCAATTTTCTAGAAAGTATGCTGCACACCTTATGGTACATTGTAACTTTTGTGAGGATATATAAGATGCAAATTTGTTTAGGCACCACAAACACAAGAAACAAATTATCAGGCAAAGATAACAAGAGTTCACCTGTCTTTTTAACTATCAGAAAACAAATAACTAAGGCAGCCAATGAATAATGATTATTCAAGGCACTTATTGTAGTACAAGAAACAAAAACAAAATTTAAGGCGGTTTCATATGCAATCTAGCACTTAATGGCCGCGAATTCGTCCTCAGGGATACATAGGTGGTGTTCTGGGGTGCCCTGACCGCGGCCGTCGTGGTAAATGGGTCCTCTTAGGACGATGTGTTGGAGGAGGGGGAGGTGGAGGTGCAGTAGGAGGAGGAGGATGAGGAGGAGTCCTTCTCAAGGGAAGACGGACAGGCCCGCAATCATCATCTTCCCTGGAATAAGGCCCTTGTGTCGAATACTTAAGTGAACACAGACGCCTGCGATTGGCACTGCAACTAGGAGCAAGACTAAATATCATTGCTCCTAAAAACAAGATAAATATAACTATAGACGAAGAAGAAGATTTCATTGCTTAATGAACAATCACAAACAATTAGCAAATCAGATTAGTGATGCTACGAACTGTATTTATATATAATAATTGTTATTGCTACAGCAAGATAATATTATTAATCCGGCACGTTTTTCTCTGATCTTCAACCTAATTCTGAATGCAATTTTGGATGGTCTTGATTAATTAAAAAATAATGTTTTAATTTTTAATCATGGCAGTACTATATAATGGAGGAGAAAGTACAACTTTCGTATCTCCTTTTGATTTGTTGGTAGTATTCAATTGCTGTTGATTCTGCCAAGATTGGCTGATACTACTAATTTACAATGACTAATTATCCCTAAAGAAAACCAACAAGCTATTTATTTGTCATATTGAGGTGGGAGGACAAAGAAAATTCCTTACTATTAAAACTCGTAAAACACGGAAGGTTCTCAATAGAAACAAAATATTGTATTGTTCCACCAACGTGGAGAGCCTTGGGAAGCACTCTTAATCTCAGCTGAGATTATTCATAGAAGGGCTGCAGAGCTGTACACCGCAAAGACTCACCATGATCTAAATAGACTACAGCTACAAATTGCCTGGAAAGCACCTCCTGAAGGATGGATTAAATTAAATACAGATGGAGTCATGACTAAATACACATGGGACAGCTGGAATATTTCGGGATTATAGAGGGAAGTTTATTGCAGCTTTTTGTAAAAATTGTGGCATAGGCACAAAACTGAGATGTTGGCAATACATGAAGGATTATGCATGGCCATTGAGTATGGCTTTTCTAAACTCAGTATTGAAACTGATTCCAGTTTATTTTTTCATGAGTTGTGCGGAGGAACGACGAATATGCAACGTGCAGCACTACTCAAGGATTGCCAATATTTCTTACCACTCTTTCCAGAATAGCCAGGTTCAATTCACATACCGAGAGGGTAATCAGGCAAGGGATGTGCTATATTAACATTTTGAGATACGTGGCAGTACCACATTAACGAGGTCTAATAGGGACTCAATTAATGGGCTGAGGATCAAATCCCAATAGGGAGCTATTTAAAAAAATCGTCTACTTATCCCACCCATGGTTTTTGACTGGAGTACTTCGACATGATCAAAGAGGAGTTAGCACTTGCAGATGGGGATGTTTGGATTTGGTAGATCAGAGTGTACTGATTAAGTAATATCGAGTAGTCAACGTACGTGTGCTGTGTGAACTGTTTGCTTAGTTGTGCTTGCTCTAATGTTACCTACTGGTTGTAATATGTATCGTATGGTTTCAGACTTATAAAAAAAAAAAAAGCCTTGGAAGGCGCGGCTACAGGCATAAGAAACAGAACAGAGGAACCCGGCTTTTTAACCTATGGGGCTGTGCCGGTGAGTCCAAACAAGCAATGAGGCATCACAAGTTACATTTAGACAAGTTGATGACGCTGATTTAAGAAGACAAAAATGAAACGACAAGAATGAACCAACAAGACCAAATGTGGAATGAAAAAATGATATCACTTTAAAATCACGTTTCTAACAGAGTTACACTATAATTTCAGAGAGTTACACATTTTAACTAAAGCACATTTCAAATTATCTCTAACTGACTTGGATCCGTCCAAAAGAATACATAGACTTGGAAACTAATTCTTAAGGAAAAAACAATAGCAACCATTGTTAAAACTACTTGCTAGGAAAAAAAAATTTTAGTTTAAAAACTCAGGACAATTCGAATCAGAAAAAGTGATATATGACTCGACTAAAACTCACTGAACATTTATTTTTAGATTAAACTCAATAAATTTGCATAATCCTAGATTGGTTTATTGATTGTTCCTACATACACTTCTCCGCTATAACATATCACCGGCATGATCATGCACTTATTTTTTCAGTCTTTGTTTACATGCAAATAATTGTTCTGATAATATAAATTCAAAAACTAATCCCTGCATATATAGTCAGCCATGACCAGTGAAACACAATAACAATATTTCAAGATCCATCAATTTCGTAACACAAATCTTCCTTTTTTGCTTTTTGTTCTTTTGGCTTCCATAAAGAAACAACTAAAGAAAAGTTCAATTGGCCACTGTGAAACTTTAGACTATCTGTGACAGACCTAGAAGACAAAAGAAAAACAAGAACAAAGTAGTAAAAATTAAAGAGAGATTCCAAGATACCAACCTTGAGTCTAAGCCAGTGGCTTTAGAGAGATCAACATTGTAGTGAGGTTTGATTCAGTCATTTAAAAAAAAGGTAATTATTCAATTCTGGTTGCTTTATCACTCGACCCAATAATATTGTAACTTGTAGCGGCTAGAAATAATGAATAACTTTATTCATTATATTTTATATTAGGTACTCCAACTATTGAAATAACGCCGCATACTTTAGTGATATGATATGGTTTTGCACTAGATAAAATTAAATACTAAAAAATTAGACAGTATAGTTTGATGATATGATATAATTTTGTACTAGATAAAATTAAATACTAAAAAATTAAACAGAAATATCTGAACGAAACTCCAGTTGTTCCGCTTTGCCTCTCGCCACTCGCCACTCGCCAATTCATCCTTCACACTCGAATGAGAAGAAGTTAGAAGGCTTGTCGTGGAATCTATGTCCTGCTAGTTGTTCCACCTCAACGAACCAACTGCCATGCATTTCTCGCCTCATACAGGCGATTTGGCGTCCTAAGATCACGTCAAAAAATAAATAAATAAAATAAAATTAAGCCAAAAACAAGTTTTGAGAGCTGGGAGAGGAAATTACTACTATACTGTATAATTGATTTCAAGATTGGCCATTGATGTCACACTCCATGCCCAGGTGTAACACATTGCTTATTAGGCTCACCTGATACACAAGGTTCTAAAAATAATCAAAGTAATTCTAAATCATAAACATTATAAATATTAAAATACTCCAATAATAAAAACTAACATCCACAAAAGTCAATAAATTTTCTTAACATAAATAAATAACACAAAACATGAAATAAACTACTATCCTTGGCGCCTACCAATAATTTCTCAAATACAAATTTAAATCCTTTATTGTGAAGCTAAGTACCCTACTTGCCTAATCTGAGCTAAAGGCACTTGCAAAATAAATAACAAAGGTGAAGTGAGCAACCAACATGCTTAGTAAATAATTCTATCCCTTTCTCACCAAACTAGGTAGTTACATAATATACATACATATAGTACATGCATCCATTCCGTAACACACTATTCATAATCATCCAAAATATTCATATAAAAGTTGTAGCATATCAAACGAAATCACAGTCCACAGCGTACATATTCATACATGAGTAGGCTCAGATTTTCAGAATAGAAACCAGTGGTACTAAATATCTAGACTAACTTTCCCCTAGGAAGGTCATAAACATGCATGCCTAACCTAACTATTCACTGTCAATTACGTATATCGAGAATTAGTTCTCTCTATACGAAAAATAATCAGAGCCAAAATATACATGTCATACATTCACACATCACACACATACACATACACATGCATATACATATAAATTATCAAAGTGTCACAATATATGAAAGAATTTCCACACATATTACTTGCCCATTCTTAGTTTCATATTACGAAAATATTCATGAAAGGAATACATATGCATATACAAAGCATTTTTCAAAACATGAGAAAGGGTACAAACCAATTACCTCATAATTCAAATACCATGATATTAATTCAAATAATCCTGACCCAAATACTTATCACCTAAATACTAACAAAAGAAAATATAATTTTCATCTTAATAATTATACCTATAAAGTATTAGAACTTTTAGGCCTACATAATGAATCATTCTAAAACTCCAAATTATATCTAGAACTTAATTATCTTTATCTAATTATCTAAAAAAACTAAAATATAAACTAGCTCATAATCCATGATTTACTTGAAAAAATCACTTACTAGAAAATTAAATTAAATAACCAATTAAGAGAATTCAACTTAAAATATCTATAAAACATTTTTTTCCCATTACATGTTTCTTTGTTGTGGGCTACAACGTGACCAACAAATTCCTTCAACCAAATTCTAAAACAATGCCTTGATTCTTGAATGGGCCCCACGGTTGATAAATTTCAACCGAAACAAGCAACGGCAGAGGGTGGGATTTGGGCAATTGGGATCCTTAATGCCAAAAATTTCAGTACCAATCCAGTGCCAATCACAATAAACTGACATATTGTGCTTACATTATGTAAATTTGGTCACATTATGTAAATTTCAAACCTTCAAGATAAATATTAAGGTGTGAATGTAAAGTGTCAGATTTATTGTGCTTGGCACTGGGTTAGCACTGGAATTTTTGGCACTGAGAATCCCAACTAGGATTTGGAACCTCCAAGTTCCATTTTCTACAAGTTGATGCCATCATTTAATGTTCCAAAATAGATGGCTGAGATGTGTCTATGTGGACAAAATTTGAACTAAAAAAATACAAAAAACGAGGTAATTTTAGAGAAAAAATTGGTTGCACCAAAATATTGGACGGTTATACCAAAATGCTTAACAGTTACACTAAAATGTTGAACAGTTACATCGTCCCTAAGTTGCAAAAAATGACAAATGGCCAAATTGCGAGACCCGTATCCCTGAGGGTGCAATGGACGTCATTCTTGCCGTTAACCTTGCTATTACTATTGTTCTTCTCAAACAAGCAACAACAATGCTCAAGAGTTTTCTTTTACTCAATCAACGGTTTGCTATACAAAGATGTTTCCTTCCGTTTTATTATTATTATTTTTTCCTCTCACAAGGCCAGAACATCCAATTTCCAACTTGTACAGGCATGGCAGCAATCGAATATATGACATCTATACCTTAACAACCATGAAGTAAAACACAACTAGACTATAATATCAGATTAGTTTAATTAACCTATTATTTATTTATTTATTTTTCTCTACAAATTCATCTATTAAAAACTCTAATTCTAGGCACAATGGGACCTAAAGTTAGAAATTCGATTAACCTTGATCGTAATAGGGATCATAGATATGGTTTTCAGCCATTGACTTATTGAATCCTCCACTTCCTTCTCCTTGTTTATTGGCGTGGTTCCCCCCCCCCCCCCCCTCTTTCCTGTCTCTCTCTTTGACTGCTAAAGAATAAGAGAACGTAAGAAATTATGAAACCCTATTAGTAATAGCCTTTTATAAATTTATATCTATATTTATTTAAATCGTACTCCCAGACTTTAACTATTTGCATGATAAGGCCTTAAAAACTAGAGCATGGTATTTCAATTGATTCCAGCTTTGATCTTTATTTTCATTCATTTTTCAAGATTGGCCATTAATTCCAGCTTTGATCTTTATTTTCATTCATTTCTTTCTGACAACATTAATCAATTGGACACGTCTGATGAAATTTTGGTCGGAAAGAGTTCGTTAAGGGAAAGAGTCCCAGCAATCTTGTATGTAAGGTGAAGCACAACTCGTGAAGAACCCTGAATGTACGAGTATATTGTCTATAATTAGGATCCTGGAAATCAATGCAAATACGTTGCCAATAACATGAGATACATGCACATATCATTTCCTACAAAATCTAAGTATGAAAAAAATAATAGTGCAAAATCTTATTAAAAATGATATTATAATTCTAACTCTATACTGCAATTTGCATGCGACTCCTCTGCTTTCGTAAACCTCTTATAAATAACAGGATAATTAGGCCACAATTATTCGTGTGTAGTAGCTTGAACATTCTTTAAATTCAAGCAATAAAGCGTGATGATGGTGTCATCTAAATTCTTAAGCTTGGCGATACTTTTCATTAGTTTCTTTGCTTTCCAAGAACATGTTGTAGCAGTTAAAAAGGTACCTTTTTCATGTTTGTATTGATTACTTAGGTGTTTTGCCTGAATCGCTGTGGCTAACTTTTGTTTCATTTGATTTGTAATAGTCGTACGTGGTATACTTAGGAGCACATTCAAACGGTCCAGAAGTAACTTCCGCTGAGCATAGCATATCTTTTTTATGGTCCTACTCCTAACAAACTTTCTTGTATCAATTCACATTGCATCAATTCATTCACATGCAGTAAAGAGGATGCCAAGGAGGCCATATTCTACTCGTACCAGAGATATATAAATGGTTTTGCTGCTGTTCTTGAAGAGGAAGATGCGGCGAAAATTAAAAGTAAGAATAAGATAACAATTTATTAATTATCTACTTATTTAGTTAATAAAGTGCATGATCATGATGTTTTTGTCTTGAGTTGGTGTTGTTTTTTTGGGTTGATTTTTCATCCTTGTATATATACTTGGATTCATCTTTATTCTTCCTTAATTTGTTTTGCTAATTTTTCCATATAACTTTGCAATTGTAGAGCACCCCGATGTGGTATCCGTCTTCTTAAATCAAGAGAAAAAACTGCACACCACACATTCATGGAACTTCCTGAACCTGCAGGATAGTAATGGCGTAATTGACTCCGGTTCACCCTGGCAAAAGGCCAATTTTGGCCAAGATGTAATCATAGCAACCCTTGACAGTGGTAAGCTTAGGTTGGTTGTAATTAATTACCATGCTTTCTTGTATGGTATAAAGAAAACTGCTATTCTACTGATATTATTCGTACATGATACTTTGCTAGGCGTTTGGCCTGAATCAAGGAGCTTTAGCGACAATGGATTTGGACAAATTCCTTCTAGGTGGAAAGGAACTTGCCAAAACTCCACCATCTTTCCATGCAATAGGTAGTAAACAGTACTCCTTCCTTTCCTTTCTGTAAAATACTTATATATACGAGTATAAATGGTGCCCACCAGAATATCCCAAAAAATATTTCCTAGAGTCACTTATTTGGATTGGAAGGGAAAGTCAATGTTTGAGTTGTTTTGATCATGCAATTGCCGTAAATTGAACAATTATCTTGAGCTTGCGTGACATTCGTTATCTAGGATTGGCTTAACATCTTAATAAGAAACAGTTCAAGAATTTTACAAATATTTGCCTGTCCGTTCCCAAATTTGAAAAGCAATAGAAAGATGCAAAATAAACTGATTAGCAAAAGAATGAAATTTTGCTTCGAATTTAGAAGTTGGGGGATATTTGGATATGACCTAACTGTCTGTGGATAAATCATCATAACAGCTGCGAGTGAGGAAAATTTTTAATTTAGTGCAATAATTCAGCCTGGTGTAGGCGTATCATAATTAGGATCAATTTTGTTATTAAAAAAGAATCCAGGAAGCTTATTGGAGCTCGGTACTTCAACAAAGGCTACCTTGCGATCGGACCCAAGAGACCAAATAGGGCATGGATCTCACACATTATCAACAGCTGCTGGGAACTTTGTACCTGGAGCCAATTTTTTTGGCCAAGGAAATGGAACTGCTAAAGACGGCTCACCCAATTCCCGAGTCGCCGCCTACGAAGTGTGCTGGAGCAGCGGATGCACGGATGCTGATATACTTCAAGGCTATGAAATGGCTATAAATGATGGTGTCGATGTCATTTCAGTGTCCGTTGGTGGACGTTTTTGAGACATTACTTTGAAGATGGCATTGCAATCGGGGCTTTTCATGCTCTCAAGAATAACATAGTGGTGGTCACCTCTGCTGGAAATGATGGGCCGGCCAAAGAAAGCATCCCCAATGTAGCACCCTGGTTTATCACCGTCGCAGCCAGCACCACTGATCGGGACTTCATATCGGCCGGTGTTGATTTACCTGATGGACGGCACTTCAAGGTTTCATATTTCTGCTCATAATCATAATCAGAGCTGTGCGATAAATCAGCATCTTACTAAATGTCTGTTGCTCGCATAATTATAATAACGGATAAGTTAATATCTTACTAAATTAAATTATTAAAGAATCCAAGAATTCTCCTGAGTCAATTCAAGAATCTTGAGTCCTAGTACAGATTTATATTTAAATGCTAATTGTTTTTATAAAAGTTACGTATTTATATACGAGTGTTAATTGCGACTGAATGAGATTTTAGAAAATCTCTTAAGTATGCACAAAGTAGTAGGATAGTTATTCTTAAATTGTAAGGATGAGAAAAGATAAAAATATATATATATTATAATTGTTACCCTCTGAAGCATGAGATTTTCGAAAACCGCTTAAATATGTAAAATGTACAAACAACTACAAAAGTAAGGTAGTTATTGGTAGGTAGTTGTTCATAGATTGTGGGGATAAGGAAAAATAAGGAAAATAAAAATATTTTGTATGAGAATAGTTTTATCACATAATTATAACTTCCAAAATCATATTGTCTGTGACATTATTATTTCTTTAATTAAATGGCCTATATTTTTTTTAACACTTTCTCTCACAATAGATCTTTGTTAATGTTTATTATGCCGATTGAAAGAATATTTTTTTAACACTTTCTCTCACAATCGATCTTTGTTAATGTTTATTATGCCGATTGAAAGAATTTTTTTTTTAATAAAAAAATCTTACGCAGGGTTTGGGCATCTCCGGAGCATTGCCGGAAAGGAAATTTTGTCAGCCGATTAATGCTAGACAGGCAAATAATGCCCATTCATCTGCTGACGATGCGTAAGAAATATGAGCATTTTATCTATTAATATTAGTCTATCAGTTAGTAGATGAATTGGTAAATATATTTATATGTTTATTTCTATTTGCTGATTGCAGGGAACTATGCACGTATGGAACTCTAGACCCTCAAAAGGTTGAAGGAAAAATAATAGTTTGTCTTGGAGGAGTGTTTTTTGATATTCCTCTACAGGAAAAGGGCGACATTGCTGCTCAGGCCGGAGCAGTCCGGATGATTCTCCGTAACGATATGTCGGATGAGATTGTTGCTCATACTTATCTCCTTCCAGCTGTAAATATTGGATCCAACGACGGCTTTCCCTACTTGGTTACATAGATTCTGTCAAGTAACTAATCTATTAGTCTTCAATGTCTTTTCAATTTCTTTGAAACAGGCTGGTTAAAGCCATGTTTGTACGTCTCTACATCGATTGACAGGGATCCAAGGGGCTACATACAATCTGCTGTGACATTACTGCAGGTAAAACCTGCTCCAGTCGTGGCTAATTTCTCTTCTAGAGGCCCGAATTGGATTAGTCCAGAAATTCTCAAGGTCGGTCGGACATTAGTTTCCTCATCTTTTTACAATTTTTTTTAACAACTTAGCGCGAGTGTATTTCGATTGTTATTAGCATCCAATTTCAATGCAGCCTGATATTACTCCACCAGGAGTAAATATACTTGCTGCTTATACAGAAGAAATCGGTCCAACATCCCACAATCAGGGTAACTCCTACATAATTTTGTCAGGCACCTCTATGTCTTGCCCTCATGTTTCTGGTATTGTGGGACTGCTCAAGGCCCTCCATACAGATTGGAGTCCAGCTGCAATAAGATCTGCAATTATGACTACGGGTAACTTATCTCAAAATCTTTTCTCATGTTTTACGCTATCAGCTAAGAGCAAATATTATTACTAACACATATTTCACATTTGAAAACATTGTTCTAATAATAAAATGATGATGTACATATATAGCACAAACAAGAGATAACACCATGCATCCAATTCGGGACACTCCATTTGATTATGGTGCTGGACATGTTCGACCAAATCGTGCCATGGACCCTGGTTTGGTCTATGACTTAACCGTAAAAGATCACTTGGACTACCTTTGTGCATTAATTACAACCAAACGGTGATTCTTTTAATCTCTGGTGAACCTTATAAATGTCCTGAAAATTTCAGTCTGACCAGCTTCAATTACCCGGCCATCGTTGTTCCAAACATTAACTGCACTAATGCAGTCACAGTAACTCGAACATTGAAGAATGTTGGAACACCTGGAGTTTATACTGCTCGTTTACGTTACCCTGCTGGGGTCCGTTTAATTGCAGATCTACATATTCTAAAATTTGAGAAAATTGGGGAAGAGAAGAGTTTTTAGTTGATTATTCAAGCAGAGGATCTAAAGCCTGGAGCACTCGCATTAGGAGAGTTGATAATGGTCGGATGGCGAGCATCATGTGCAGTCTCCAGTTGTAGTTGCTTCAGCTCGAGTAAGAGAAGAGTCATCCAAGAATGCAGCCACAAAAAGCCATACAGATAATAGATTGTTTTAGGGTAGTATACATTAGTCTTTCTCTAATATTGTAATACCCAATATTAGTGAGGGGCAAAAAGGTCATTTGGCCCAAAAAAAAAAAGAAAAAGAGAGTCGGTGGGATTTTTTCCCATAGAAGCCAGCAGAATTTTCTGCAAAGCAAAAGAAAGAAGCAGCGAGAAGAAAGAAAGAAAAGAAAAGAGAGAAGAAGAAGGGGGAAGAAGAAAGAAGGAAGTCCGGCCAGCAAGAGAGAGAGAGGAAGAAGAGAAATAGCGAAGAAAAAGGGAAAATTTGGATTAACCTAAATAAGGTAATTTTATGCTTGAATTTTGTTTATTAAGTAAGTTATGATATAGTATATGATATTTTTTGGTGGAAATGATAGCATGTATGGAGTAGAAATTGAGTAGATGGAATTTTAGAGTTTAGGAAATTTTAGGAAATTTGGAGAAAAATGATTTCTTGGTATTATTTAGAGTTAATAGTTTTGTTATGGTGTTAATTACCAATTAGAAGACTGAAAGAGTTGGTTTGGGAAATTAAAGTTGAGATTTGATTATAGTTAGGCCATGTAAGATGGGTATGTAATTGAGTTAAGCCTTGGGGCTAGATTAAAGTTAGAGTATTATTTTTCTAAAGTATTTTAGTTGTTAATTTTGATCGTTATGTTATATAATAGATTCAAGAGAGCATTTGGCGGAGGAAGCCGCCTAAGGGGGTGATCGAGTTGAGATTTTTGGTACATAGTCTATTTTGAGGTAAGTGTAATACATATTATGAATCACTAGTACTATATATTGTTTGCAAAGCATTTTGTGAATATTTTAAAGTGTGCTATATGTATAAATTGAGATTGACATACATATATGTTGCTAAAAGGATGCACGTTGAAAAAAATGCATACAAAGTGGTTTATTTTGTATACAAAGTGGTTTGTTTGGAATATGAATGTTTAAATGAGCTTGCAAAGCATTTAACGGTGAATGATTTATATTGAGTGTATAAGATAACACATTTGACGTTTTTCAAAGTATGTTTTTATATATCGTTAAAGTTTTAACATTAAAGAATGAGAAAGTGAAGAATTGTTTGTGACAATGATTTTTGTCAAATAAAGTTGAAAGAATTTAGTTGTGAAATGATTTGAAAGTAACTCTATGCAGGGCTAACTAAAACTAACAGGGTTATTGTTAGTCTGGGTGCACCTAGTATAGCCGGCTAGGGAATGTCCGCAGTGATTCCCTCTCTTCGCGAGATAGTACACCCTTCGGGGGATAGCCCTTCGGGGAACAGAGACAGATACCCTTCAGGGGATAGCCCTTCGGGGACAGAGTACCCTTCGCGGGACAGTTACCCTTCGGGGAATAGTAGGTTCTGCATAGTTGTGACTTTCGAGAAATAATCAAAGTTGTTTATGAAACCAAAAATGTGATTTTATTGAATGTTTTATGTCATATGTGATGACTACATAGATTTTATACCAAAAGTAGTGATTTAAGTAAATTGTTTAAAATAGTTTATAATATGTATTATGCTTACTGAGTGTGAAAACTCACCCCTCAATATTTTTTAGTATTTTGTAGAAAGTGCAGGAGCTAGAACCAAGAGGAGAATCTCATAGCTATTTGAAATCAGAGGTATTACCCGGTTATTTTTGTTGTTCCGGGTATAGTATAGTATAAGTATTATTTTGCACTTATGGCCATGTGATGCAATATTTGATATTGTAGATATTATTTTTGGCATAGTTGCTCCGTTGGTTGTAAATTATGAATCTTAGGAATATTTATATAGAAATAGATGAAGTTCTTATGAGCATTTATTTTATGGTTGAAATGGATGATTGATGACTTGTGTTAGTAGGTTATAAATTTGTGGAAAAATATGGTGTAAAGTTGTGAATGAGATGATATGATATATTGTGAATGTGTTGGAAATGCTTGGGTTGGTTGAAATTTTGTGCAGGTATTTTTTTTTTAAATTTTTGGGAAATGTCCAGATACAGAGGAGATGCTGCTGAAATTTCGGTAGAATTTAGAGGAAAGTTAAGGCTTACGTGGTTTGGGGCGGTTTATTCTACCTCGAGCTACGTGCCGGTCATGAACTTTAGGTTCGGATCGTGAGAAATATAATTTTAGGGTGTTGGTGTTTCAAATAGTTGCTATACTTTCTAATTTCTATGTACCATTTCTTTAGGAATGACAACATTATATGTTCATACAAATTCATTCAATTGAAATATAAATAATTTTCTTTCTTTTTTCTTTTTTAGTTTTTGGAGATTGTAAATTGCTCCTTGCTAAAGTGATTAATCTGATTATAACTGCAACACTTCATGGGCTTATGAGGATTTAGCTACAATTTTAAAAAAATGTACTGAGAATATAATTCATGTACAAATCATATACCACTTATCAGTGGTCTGAAATAGTTTTCAAACAATCTAAGTGATTCTCGTCCACAATCTGCTAGATACTAGCTGCCGTGATTTGTCTTTCTTACTAAAAAACAGTAAAAAGTACAGTCTTTAGCACAATTAACAATAGGAGAAAAAGAGAGAGAGAGAGAGAGAGAGAGATACTAATAAAGTTAGTCAAGCACAAAAACCAATTAACTTGAGAAGTCTAAATATGGCTTCTTTGCTAAAAACACACATTATTCTAAACACACTGCAATGATTCAGTTAACCAGAACCACCACCACAACAACACAGATAAAAGAAGTGCCAAATACAAAGGGTATATAAATTAACATTTTGAACTTGCGATAATAGACACATGGCGTGGTGTTAAGAGACCAAAACTATTCGAGAAATTAAGGAAAAGGGTCCTAGAAAAAGTGCACAAGCTCCTGGGATTTGGTCATAATAGGCGGGTTTGTTTAATTTATGGTTAGAAGAACTAAAGAAGCAAAGGCCAAGGAGTACTTCTTGAGCATCTAATGTTGTTTTGGATATTTTTTAGAGTAAAAAGATTTTAGATTATGTACAAATCTTCAGTACTAGTTTCTATAATTAAGTTGTAGCAAGGATTTGAAGCTGGGGGAGAGGGATGGTTTTAACATTTAAATTTCTATTATTGAGTGTACCGTTGTTGAGTAGAGCTTTTAACGAGTCGAATCGAACTGAATATTCTTTGTTTAGATTTCATTCGTTTAATAAACGAATAGGCTCGGCTCAGCTCGATTATTAAATGAGCTAATATTTGTGTTCGAACTTGACTCGTTAAATAAAACAATATGCTCGAGATCGAATTCGAATTCGGCTCGTTTAACACAAATAAACCAACATCGAATAAACTCGAACGAGCTGGGCCCGTTTAACATAAACAAACAGAGCTCAATTGAGCTCGGTTTGTTTACACAACCAAACCGAGTTCGATTGAACTCAATTTTTACACAATCAAACCAAGTTAGATTGAGTTCGAATGCTTTTATTTTGAAAATAACGTGAAAAGACGTTATTACCCATGTTCACGAACGCAAACGAGCGTTCGTGAACAGTATTCAAGTTCGTTCGTTTAATAAACGAGCTCAAATCCTTATTCGACTTCGGCTCGTTTAACTATTCGAACGAGCCGAATTTGAGCTTGCACAAGTCGAATCAACTTGTGTTTGCGAACAATTCGATTCATTAAAAGCTCTACCGTTGAGGCACAAGGGGTTTCGTTTTAAAATACTTTTTTTGAGAGGGTTAAATCTCAATAATTGCTACATAGATGGAGTTTTCATTTTTTGACTGTATCATGTTGGACTCATATGGCCCACTAAAGTTAAAGATGCTGCTGAGTGCTGTCTCACTTCACATGGGAAAATGTTTATCAAAGATGAGATTGTTAATAATAAATTTTGGGAATAATTTCACGTACCTCTTCTGAAATTTGTCATAATTATAAAAATCTCCTCTCATATTTTAAAAATTATACTTTATACCCTTTGTCTTTATATGTTTTGTAACAAAAAAATTCATTGTGATAATGTACCCAAAAAAAAGCCAACTGAATATTCTAAACTATCCTTAATTGCTTTTAAAAACAACCAAATACCCTAAAATATCCTTAATTGATTTAAAAGGGAAAAATCAATTTAAAAAAAATCAATTAGTTAGTTCATAAAAATGTCAAAATTACGCATAATCTTACACCAAATTTTCAATCCCCTCCAGATAATATTCTTCAAAACCCACTTATTTGACTAATCTAAATAAAATTAATTTATTTTTTAAAATCTTATAAACAAATATATTAGTAAGAAAAAGATGACTTAAAAAATCATGCGTAAAAAACTTGGAAGACCAAATTAGAGGGTTGAAAAGCTTTGGGTATAGAATCTTTTTATTTTTGGTTTTACAAAGTGTCTATTTTTTAAAGCAATTAAAGGCATTTTAGAATATTTGGTTGGTGTTTTTAGTTTATATTGTCAAAATAGTTTTTTTGTTATAAAAAATATAAACACAAGTGATATAAGTGTAATTTTCAAAACCTAAGGGGAGGTTCCTGCAATTGTGACAAACGTCAAGAGAGGTAAGTGAAATTATTCCTAATTTTAATTAAAAATTTTTAATTATGAAACGTTAATTACTTTTTAGTCACTATCTCGCTTAACTAAAACAAAAGGCATATCACAAAATACTTTTTTTTCCCCAACTACACGGATCAATTTGCAAAAGAACCTAATGAAGGAAAAAATAAATTTTCTGGTCGATATTTAATCCATTAAGCATGGCTTTCCACACAAAAAAGAAAAAGATTATTTTCCAGAAATTTTGATAGTAATTCCTACTAAATAAGATTCCTTCACCACATTAAAAAAAAATCTTCCTTTCTTAAGATTTTCTAAGATTTAGTGTGTATATTTGTAAGATAATAACGTACTAAAAATGTGTCTGAAAAATAGTTTTTTAAAAAAATCCAATAACCCGAAAAAGCCAAAAGATAGGATTGTCTATTTCCACTATTGCACCACATTAATTCGGTTTGGACTAAACAAAATGAGGCCTTCGTAGTTCAGTTTCTAATTCAACTATATCTGGATGACATAAATGGCAGATAGAAATTCAAACCAAGTGGGCATCATGCGTAAGGATATAAATTGGACGTATGTATTATAGATTATTGTAACGGAGTTTGTTTGAACAAACATTTTTATTTTTGTAAAATGGCTAACTAGACTTGTTCACAAGATACAGAAAATTAATTGAATTCCAAATTTAGCTATACCAGCTTGCTTAATATATATATATATATATATATATATTTTTAAAAAATGAAGCCAAACAAAGAGACAGAAAATCAATTGAATTCCAAAATAAGCTTCAGTAAACTGCTAGATAATTTTGATTGCCTCAAAGAAAAGCTTGATTCGAAAGCTGGCCACAATAAAAAGGAACAGCTAGCAATTACCTATATCTCAGGATTAAGTGCATAATAAGCACTACTATATATAATTGAAAACAATCCTTTATTCCTGCAAGTAAAACTAGTACAAAGCAGTTAGTAAGTCCTTCTCTTGTTTGCGTTAAAATTTTTTTAATTTATTAAAATCAAAACAATTATTAAAGCTTTCAGAAAACCAAAAAGTTCTTATATAAGATAACTTCAAAACTCCTACAATCATTTTTTGTAATTAAATTAAGTGCAATAAAGCAAAATTGAAAAGTAAATTTAGAAGACTTAAAAACAACTTAGCTTTGAGAAAATTAGACTTTATTTTTAAATGAAAAAAACATATATTCAAAGATCACGGGTTTTTGTGTTTGGGTAGTATGAATTAATTCGGTGGAAATTAGGAATTGATACATATGCATATGTAGGGCCAAAATAACGAGTACCATTGCATCCTTATCTATGAAAACATGGTAGCTCTCAAAGTAACAGGTCGGCTTGGGCACAGGTCTAGCAAGTTGGCTTCGTGCCAGTTAAGATAAGTTGAAGGTAATGTAAGTTGTCAGTAAATATGTATAATTAGTCAATGAAAGTTTGTGATTACTTTTTACTCTAAAACCACATTGTTTTTTAACTTTAAATTTGACAAGTATGGTCTAATCTCAACCGTCCATTATTCACCCATTAAATTTGAACCGTGAACTTGTTGCAAATGAAAATTATGAGGCCTATGGCCAGTCTACACATATTTGTGAGATCACTTTTGATATTAATACAAGTAAAATAGCTTTTGATATTAACCAAAATAAAATAGCAAAGAGATCGACCAATGTCAGATCGACCATGTTATTTCAAAAGTTATAAACATTTTTTTCTTGGGTAGATTTCATTTTATGATGACTAAACTACTTGTTTAATTTTACACCAAAAGAACAGTAGAAATTGTGTGAGTTGATTTCTTGAAAGATATAACATTCAACAGCATGGTGTGACCCATGAACAAACTTCTCAAGCTTCGACTTGAAAGAAATGATG
This sequence comes from Mitragyna speciosa, assembly GCA_024721245.1. NCBI lineage: Eukaryota > Viridiplantae > Streptophyta > Magnoliopsida > Gentianales > Rubiaceae > Mitragyna > Mitragyna speciosa. Next base: position 26,704 of record JAMWEH010000324.1, read on the forward strand.
CCTGTTGTTGCAAATAAGCTTATCGATATCAGTATTTCAACTTTGATGACGTACTGAAGCAACCAGCTGCACGCTTATATACCAGGGTCATTATCATATCGGCACGACATGCATGTTCAAGTATCCAAATTTGACAAATTGGTAATTTTGCGTATTT
>JAMWEH010000304.1:0-22646 GCA_024721245.1 Mitragyna speciosa
TCATGGATTTATTTTGGAAGCACAGTTATAATCCCATTTAGTTCTCCATCAGTGGCAGGGTCATAAATCTTTTCCATCATATCATTGTCCGCACAAAGTTAATTTTAATGCTAAGATTGGTTAAATCATGTTCTTTAAGTAATGAACAATAACCTTGTTGAACATTTTTTCAACCTTCCTTAGGCCCAAAAAAAAAAAATTGATAATCATCTGACATAGTAAATAAATGTTTCTTAAACACGAGACTTTAATTTGTGCTTCATGTCAATTGTGCTTGTGCTAAATTCTATTTTCTTGACTTAGAACCATGTTGTCTTACTTTTCACTATTATAATCGGTTACAGAAATTTGAGCGGAAACAGCATTGGTGGACTTATTCCTTCCTCACTTGGAACAATTTCGAGCCTTGAAGTATTGTGAGTAAATTTGCTACGCGTGAATTTATTTTTTTGTTATTTGAATTCTGTTTCTTGATTCAAAAAATGAGTAAGCAATCAAGTTAAAAAAATAATTCTTCAATATTTACAGGATGTATTTTCTTTTGTGTACGCATGTTCTCACAGTCCATCTCACTCTAATTTATACCATTTATTGGGATGGAATAATGATTGGTGGATATCTCCCAAGTGTGGCTCGAGTGTATAGCATTTCTTCAAACTTAGTCATGGTTTATTATTTTCATACTATTGATGTGCTCAATAAAATCTCTCTAGCAATTTACTTTCATGTCATAAATTTAAACCAGTAGAGCTTTCACCATCTCTTTTCTGCAGTTGTATGCCTTGGATGTTTTTAATCTCTGATCTCCCCCAACATAATACTTTGAAAAAAGATGCATATTACCAAGTATTAATTCCATTTGTCATCTATATATTTATGGTTATAAAATTTTAACACAAAATATAGAAAACCTAGTGTAGAGAAATTTTTACATCTTGAACATGCTTCAATATATGGACAAGCTACAGGAGATACAAAAGTTGAGTCACTAATGTTTTATTTGTTCGTATGTCCTAGCTCCTCTTGAAGTGCAACTGTTATATTACTTCTGGTTGGGGGTGGGTTGTCAGAGATAATTTTCAGTATGTAATTCATCTAAAATATTTACTAGTTATGAATCATAATACGTCATGTTGTGTAATTATTTGTAGTTTGCACGTGTGTTACTGGAGTTACTGGACATTAGAGCCAATTTGCACTTATGTCTTAACTTTGTCATTTGTTCGTCATATACGGATCATATGATCTAGTAACATGTTGGATGGTCCTGTCCCAGGTCTTGTAGATCAAGATCAACTGGTTCCATTGTGGATTTATAATATGCCTGAGATTTTTTTCATCCATTTTCTTTTTCTTTTTGCATCTTTGGTTGCTGAATGAATCACAAATCTTTTGATGATTACCTCTAAATTGATTTTTATTATTGCTGAACAATGGTTTTTGTTGACAGGGATCTTTCATACAACTTCTTTGATGGATCTATTCCTGAAAGCCTCGGACAGTTGACCTCCTTGAGAATACTGTAAGATTCTTCAAACTTGTTCCCTTGTGAGTTTTCTGGGAATAAGACAACAATAATGATGTTTAGGAGTTGGACTCGATCTATGATTTTCTGTTCAGGAATCTCAATGGCAACTCTTTATCAGGAAGGGTCCCAGCTGCACTAGGAGGAAGGCTGTTGCACAGAGCTAGCTTTAAGTATGTTTGCTGTTGCCTGTGTTTTTAGGCTTTCGTGTTATTTATGTACCGCTTCATTATGCTTATTTGAATTTAACAAGACCTAAGATGGTTAACTGTGGACGGTTAAATCCTTCAAAGAATAGAGATATAGCAGCCTGATAAATTAACTTGTTGAGAGTTTCAATCAAAGTCTAAGTCCCTGGAATGCAATGCTTCACTGGTAGGAACCTCTCAGGATACTGTTTCTGCTGTTGTCACATTCCAGCCAATCTAAGCTATGAACTGGTTTGCTAGTTTTGGACCTTAAGGCTTGCAAGTTGCAACTTGCAGTGACAGACCAGTTTATATGCACCAAAGCCAGAAATATGCACAAGACCATGAATGCCTGAGCACTAGTCCATAGTCTCATGGTCTTCAAACTATTGACTGTGGGATGTATCTTAAGCATTAGGCTTTGGCTGAAGTAACTGATTATTGCTTTGCCCCAGGATGTCAGTGCAGCTACTTTCCCAGTCTGGAATGTTGGTTTTCTTTTAGCCTTTGCCCTTTGGAATATGATTTTCTTTGGTTTGATAATCATAATTAGTCATGTCATTGGATTTGGATTCCTTGTATACGTCTGCTATAATTAACAGGGCAATAATTGTAATAATAGCAGTACCAGAATTAATACGTGCATGCATTTAAGTTCAGAAACTCACTCTGGATTTTTTCTAGTTTTACGGATAATGCTGGTCTTTGTGGTATTCCTGGCTTGCGAACATGTGGGCCTCATCTCTCAGCTGGTGCAAAAATTGGTGTTGGATTGGGGGTATGCGTATCATTCTTGTTGATTGCAACCTGTTTGACTTGTTGGTGGAAACGGCGCCAAAATATTCTCAGAGCTCAAAGAATTGCAGGTAAGGACATTCTTCTGAAGTTCATATTTCTATAATATATTTTTTAGCAACTTTAGTATTTCCTGCCAAATGAAAAACCGGATACATTGGGCCACAACAGGCTTGCAAGCATCGTAAATACAATCTCTCTCTCTCTCTCTGAGAAGCAAGTGTGCACGTGCGCTTGCAGATGCTTGTAAATTTGCTGAAAGCCAGAGAAGGCTTTGACTTAATGCAGTTTCAGAGAAACACGAGTATTATTATTTTTAACAGCTTGTTCTTTGTTGATATTTAATATTTCAGCAAGAGATGCTCCTTATGCAAAAGCAAGAACTCAATTCAATCGTGATGTACAATTGACTCGACATCATGGTAATGAACGCACAGCTGCCGAGAACGGGCCTAGCTTGCTTGCATAATCAGCCTGTAGTTGCATTGGTGATGCAAAAACACAGCCATGCTTGCCCTTCCTTTTTGTTCACTGGACGAGGTGTACATTACCATTGGTTTGTGATGAATGACATTGGAATGGAAGTTTAATTGTTTATACATCAAGATAGCAATTACCTCAAAACTATAACTAGGTGCTGCTTTGGATATGAAGGTTTCACGTTGAAGATTATTGCACCTGTTTCATCGTTTTCTTTTCTTGGCAGCAGTAACAGAAATGTGTAGGCATATATATTGAAAAGCCCATGTAATGACTTGTGCGTGAGAGTTTGAAGATTATATGATATTGTTCCCCATGAAACTGCTTTCAATTAACACGACAGCATAGGAGAGAAGTTACCTTTTAGTTCCAATTTGATTATCCATCCTCAATCAATATATGAATTTTGCCTTCATATTAAGGGCTGCGATTTTGTTTTCTTGAGTGGCTGTACTCTTTTAATTGAGTTTACTTTGTTATACATTTCTGTAATATTGTTGCAAAAGCATAGTCTCGGGGTTTTACTAATCAAATCTTAAATTTTTTCCTGGATGAAAAATTGTGCATATGAATCTGATAAATACCATGATGTAATTTGTCTTAAATTAAAAATCGGGGAGAATACCATCATGTAATGTATAAAAAATTCATTTTCCAAGGGCAAACATGTTTGGGCTCGTGATTTCATTGGTGTGACCCATCGTAGTTAATATATCATATAAGGCCTCGTTTATGACCCAGAGAAAAACTAAATCTACAGCCCAGCTTAACCAGCAGACTGTCAACAGAGTGTATCTAGTTCTTTTATCTCCTTTAACGTTTGATATAATAATATAACCATGTAGGGCGTCGCTTGTAACCCAAACTAAAAAACAATACCTATAGACCATCGTACTTAACAAAAAAATGTAGGGCCTCGATCACGACCCAAAAAAGAAACCCTATAGCCCAGCTTACTCAATGTACTGTCAACAGTGTATACTACTTCTTTCAGGGTTCACTTTAACATTTGATGTAACAATACGGAAGACCAGCCCAATATTAACAAAATGAAATGCAGAAGTCTTTGGAGTCAACTGGCTGGCCCATATGAAGACGGATTCTCAAGTAAGGGTGTAATTAAGCAGAGCCGAAGTCAAATACTACAGAACTCGAGCAAGAGCTTGTTAATATTACTACTGTTCGAGATCGAGCTGCAACTCAATCGAGTTTGTAATTTGAAATTCGAGCTTGGATTCTTAATTTTAGGGAGAGCTCAAATTTGATTCAAGATCGTTCGTGAAAACACAATTGAGTTCGATCTCAAACACAAATTTTGTAAAAAAACTATGGGTAAATTGATAATTACATATGTACAACTTGATAAGCTTCTTGAACTCATCTTTTACTACTCGAATTCAAGCTTGTTTAGCATACGAGCTATTCGAGCTCGACATAAGTCGAATATTAGGTCAAATTGCTTGCAAGCAACTCAATTTGTTAGCACCTATTTTCTCAAATGAATCATAGAGCTTTTCATAGTGTGGGACTTTTTTTTTTTTTGCCAACATATTTTGATAACGCTAGAGTGACGTGACCTATTTGGATATGATTATTTGGAGAATTATTTAGAATAATTATTTGTTGACTTTTTAAAAATGTGAAAAAATGTTTGGATTGAGAAAAAAATTTGACCAAGTTTGTAAAATGCATAACAACTTGGACACTTTTTTACAAAATTGTGGCTAAAAACTAAGAATTTTTGTAAAAAATTTGTTTAGAAAAATTTAAAAAATCATGACAACTAAAATGAGACCTAATTTCAATAGATTTAAAAGACAATGCACTGGGCATCGAACGCTAACGAGTAAACTAGCATTCGGTGGCCATAAAAAACATTTATTGACTTTTTCATTCTAACACATGTCCACTCCAAAATTGTTCACCGGTCCTTTCATTTCAAAATGTTAGATTCTTTTATTTGCTAATGATGTCACTTGATTTTTGTTCAAAAACTAATGGATAGTGATTATTTTGACTTGACAAAAACAATCAGACCAAATAACACTCAAACAATCAAATCCAAATGGGCTAATGCTTCCTAACTTCAGAAAATACTTACATAAACTGGGTCCACAGGTGGAGCTATGGACCTTATAGTCCAAAAGCAGCCAACTCGTCAATTAAGTGGGCCACGGGTGGGCCACAGACAAGGTGGCTGACCGCAGGGTTTAGTCCCCACCCGTGGATCTGGTTCATGTGAGTATTTTCCCCTAACTCCCATTTTTTTTTTATCAATCACTGTTGTATTATAATGCTTGTTGTCTCGCACAAATAGGGTGAGAATTCCAATGGTGTGTTGGGTGAAGTCTCAGACTATTTGCATACACAAGTTAGGAATATAACTCCCCAAAATCTACTTAAACTTCCCCTTCTTTGTAAACCCCTTAACTGCCGAAGCCTAACTCCCATTTTCTCATTATTAATACTCTCTCCGTCCCATTTTGACAGGCTTACAGTTTTTTCACACAGTTTAAGAAAATTTAGTTAACTTTATTGAAAGAATAAATTAATCTATAATATTCCTAAAATACCCTTGTATTCATCATTAAATATTTATATTAAATACGAATAAAAAATTACATCATAAGTCAAATTAATTTTATTTGATATATGAATGCACTGTTTGCTATACACCTCTCACTTATAACAAAGTAATTAAATAAGGACATTTTAGAGAAGTCAAAAATTAATTGCATTCTTTAATTAGAAAGTGGACTATAATTTAGAACGGATGAAAAAGAAAAACATGCCTATCAAAATGGAACGGAAGGAGTATCATGTTTCCTCTCATTCATTGTCCCAGGATAAGAATTGCTCTTCAAAGTCGACAAAAGATTTTAGTGTTTTTCTAATTTTGGCATTTATTAAACTAGCTTTACACAAGTCTCGATACAATTCTATTGAATTATTTTTGGTTAAACTTGTAAGTCACATTCGTAAAATTACCCGCACGAGTAAATTCATAAAAAATAGCGCTTGAAAATTTTTTTTTGGTGAACGTGTAATGTGTGGGGAAAATATAATTAAAAAATGTGTTTGAATTTTTTAAAAATAATATCAAACAAAAATATTTTTAAAAATTTTAAACATTTTTTAATCATCTTTTTATTTCACACATATATCTAAAAAAAAATTAAAAACATTGTAATCCATTACAGTAATATTTAAAAAATATTCTTAAAAAAAACCATTTAAGGGAATTGTTGAATTCCTAGAGATGATTGTCACTCGGGACGAGATGAGTAAATAGTAAATTAACAAAAAATATTGTTAGTTTATAACAAAAAATTTAAGGGTTAATAACAGTTTGCCCCCCTGAACTAATAGGGTAGTCACACTTTGCCCCTCTGAACTTGGAATATATACATTTCACCCCCTCATGTGTGTTATTGGACTTTGACCCCACTCATTTAGAATTTTTTCTTCCAAAACTATCCTTGCCCATTCCTAAACTAACCTTAACTTTATGAATTTTTAGTGGTCAATTTTTGACTATTCTATTAATTTTTTCAACCCTACTATATATTTCTTGCATCTTATAGAATAGAAAAGATAAATCGATATCTCTATCCAAATCAACAAGAAATATATAAATCGTTCCAAAATATAAAAAATAAATCATTCAAAAACGATAAAACAATATTTCTATTTAAATCGACAAATTTAGACTGCACTTTTTGTTATTTCATGCTTTTATTTTAGACTAAAATTTAATAGATTGTTACAGTCTTGTGTATATTGTAGCAGGGAAAACATGTTGCTTTTGAAATATTTTATTGCCATGTAAAACCTTCTAGTTTGTGTTTTTGTTGGGAAGAACATATTCTTTTCGGAAATAGTAATGGTAAAAATATCATGGCAAATACATATTTATTTTTGACATTTTGGAGCAATTTATATATTTGTTCTTATTGATTTGGAAAGATATATCATTTTATTTTATTTTTGCTAGATTTACTTTTTACATTTTAGAACGATTCATATATTTGTTCTTGTTAAATTGGATAGAGATATCAATTTATCTTTTCTATAAGATGTGGAGAATATATAACCGGATTGAAATAAATTAATAATAGAATAGTCAAAAGTTGATTACTAAAAATTCATAAAGCTAAGGTAATTTAGGAGTGGGCAAGGGTAGTTTTGGAAGAAAAAATTATAAATTGGTGGGTCAAAGTCAAATAGGACACTTTGGGGGGTGAAATGTATATATTCAAAGTTCAAGGGAGCAAAGTGTGACTACCCTATAAGTTCAGGGGGGCAAAATGTTATTAACCCAAAATTTAATTGTCACCACCGAAAATTTTCTTTCTTTTGGATAAAAGTACAAGGTAAAACTTGTTAAATAGATTAATTTAGCTACTATTCTCCAAAAAAAAAAAGGAAAATTAAAAAAACAATGATGACGCAAGCCGGAGGAAAGAGACACATCGAGTGCTGGTACAGAAGAGACATACAGAAGGGCAGAAGTGTCAATCAATCACAAAAAGTCAAAAACCATTTGCCCACGAAGAATCAGCACACGTGTCGACTGCACAAAGGAGTCTGTACTCAGTGCTTGCGTCAGGTTTTACCAACTTTTACTACCCTACAAAAACTTCACTGAGAACACTCAAACAACAGAAAAAGGACAGAAGCCTCGAACCACGGGCTTCACCGCCCAACTGAACTAAGCTACTCCCACGAATTTACAGACTTGACGCTCCCCTATCTCCAAACTCAGCCCTTCCCGCCTCCCACTTCAAATCCTCTGATTTTTTTTTATTTTTTTTTTGCCATCTCAAATTCTCTGAGTTCCTTCCTGCACTTATATAATTACTATGCGTATGAATTGATATATGTATTTATTAAAGTAATTTGTAAAATTTGTGAATTTTTTAAATATATCACAAATCGATATATGTAATATACAAGAGTGAGACAGAATTAACGGACTACAACTGTTAACGAATTGAGCTACAAACAGACATAATTGGGTTCGGTTCATGAAAATTCGAGTTCAACTTGTTTGTATAGTTAAAGAAATTTAATTTGAATATAAATTTTGATTTGTTTATTAAACAGACTCACTGGTTTAATAAAAGAACAAGAGTTTGAATATAAGATAATCTACTCAACTTGAGTAATACTTTTACACTTATTTAAACCTGAATTATTCGTAAACAAAACTTAACTTAACTCATTCATATAACTAAACGAACAAAGTTTAAATATAAATTTTAAATCATTTACTGAAAATACGCTACTCGCTTGTCTTGTTTATATCTCTAGAACGGACGGATTTTCGAGATATAGTGTGTTCAAACCGTTCCACCACCACCCAAATGAAACAAAACCAACAAAAAATTGGCTGTCCCCTTCAACTCAGACACCACGTAATGTACCCTCTACTCCACGTGGGGACTCTGACAAAAATTACTACCACCCTCTAAATTCAGCTGCACAGTCCAGGCCTGTCATGTGTTGGGCAGGGCGCAGGCTCTCCTACCCACCTGCCCCACCGAAGGGCACAACTTCTACCGTCCATTAGTAATGTGACACCACACCTGCCAATCTGATCCTCTAATATTCCTCATTATATGTTTCCATAATTAGTTTTCAATATTAATAAATTTACAAATTAGTGTAATACTTTTAGACAAGAAAAAAGATATTAGTAATCCATTAACCATTGTAATTCATTTAGCTACATCTCTGAGTTTAGATTATACGATTTATTTGTAACACTCGTTTATTTCGAATTTGAACTTTGAAACGTTTAATTTATAATGCTTGGGTAGTTTAAATAAGGGTTAATTCTAAAAAATCTTCCTAACGTTTGATCAAAGTTGCAATTTACCCCTTAACTTTTAATTTTTTTCACTTTATCCCCCATTTTAGTCCATATCATCAATTTAATATTTAAAATATTGTGAATTGATAAAAATGTCACCTTCTAAATAATTTTTCAAGTTACAAATTCTTTTTCACTTTTATCTTTGCAACTTTATAGTTGAAAATTAAAGAAATTGTCCAAAAAATTTTAAAAACTTATCACCCCTGAATTTATTGGATAGGCCTTAAATTCTTATCATACACTATAAGCTTGCCAAAAACTTGTGCTTGATAAATACTATAAGAATTTTGAAGGCCCAATTATTTAATAACTTGTCCACAAAAAATACAAGTAGTAAAATGAAAAATAGTTTTTTTTTTCTTTATAATTTTTAGAAAAAGGGTCTTGATATTTTTAGCGTAAGGATCTTAACTTTTATGACTAGTTTTAAGAATTTTGGACAAAAAAGGAAAAGAAAATGTGTTGTTTAGGAGTTTAGAAAAAAATAAATTTTAATATATATACATATATATATTTTTCCATTTTATAATCATTGATGGAAAGTATTGATAATTTGAAAAAAATTATTAAAGATGTGGCATTTTTTTCAATTCACAATATTTTAAATGTTAAGTTGGTGAGTTGGATTGAGATTGGGGATAAAGCGATTTAAATTAAAGGTTAGAGGGGAAAATTCAAGTTTGACCAAATGTTGGGGGATTTTTTGAGATTAGCCCTTTAAATAATTGTATACATAGATATATTATTAAACATCAATCTATCCTAAAAATTTGGTTTCAAATCTTGAACAACCATGTTCGTCTTTTTTTTTTTTTTTTTTTTTGGGGTTTGGAATCTCATTTTGTTGCAACGAATGGTATGATAGGGTTTGGTTAGATGAAATCTTTTTTTTTTTTTAGGATAATTGGTTAGATGAAATCTAATGAGTTGAAATGTTGATTATTTTGTTTTAATCTTTAAATTTAATGTAAAAAGTTATGATTTGGGTAAGAAAAAATAATCACTTGTTTATGACCTTACAATCAGAGGCTGCTGTGTACATCTGCACCTAGTGGCCCTAATAGAGGGGTTGACTTTGAGGGGACTTAGGTAATTAATTGTTTTATGGACTTATATCTTGGCTTTTGCATTTGTTTAGATTCTACCAGTCTAGTTTATGGAGGCTTGTGACTCAGCAGATAATTTTGAACAATAAAGAGAAAATTTCTACCATTCTTTTGTCGTTTTAATATTTGGGAATTAAGAAAAGCATTAACCTTCAAATCTATATCTGCCTAATGGCTAAGAAAACAAGCAAACTCTCTAGCGGCATAATCATGTTTAGGTTGATTTTGATTTGGAAATTCTTTTGGTTTGGTTTATACAATTCAACTTGCTTTATTTTGGAATCAATTGCATGCTTGTGAAAAACACTAGTAATGGTATTCTACTATTGTTTTTACTTTCTTAGGAGGTGTTTGATAACATGACTTAATGCTGAAAATTAATGGATTAAGTGCTTTTTGAATTCAGTGTGTTTGATAACAAAATTCTTTTACCACTTAACACATTAAGCACTTATTTAATTTGTACACAGAATTTTTAGTGAAAATTTTTCACTTAATTTGTTGAATTTTGGATACTCTTCTCCTCCCCTTGTTACACACACGCATACACACACTCACTCTCACACACTCATCCGTGCACACACATATGCATACTCTTTTTGACATACGTCCACAATCTCTCTCTCTCTCACACACACACACACGCTCTCTCTCTCTCTCACACACACACGTACTTTCTCTCTTACACACACACACTCTCTCTCTCTCACACACACACACCTACTTTCACACAAATACACATATTCTCTCTCTTTCTCTCTGTCACACACACACACACTCTTGCTCTCTCTCTCTCTCCTCCCATACACAATTACTTATATACTTTCTCTCACATATACTTTTACACACACATACACATACTTTCACATATACATTTTCTATCTCTCATATATATGTGCACATATTTTAATTTTTTTCCTCTTACATACTTACGTTTTTTTATATATACACATACTTTCTCTCTCACACACTTTCTCATACATAAATACACTTATTTTCTATCTCTCACAAACGAACAATATATTTCTTCTCATATACATTATTAATAAATTATTTAAAATTTTAAGATAAAACAATTATATTTATGAGGGGAGATATTTAAATTCAGTACATATATTTAGTTGATTATCAAACAGGTAAAACTTTTTCAATTCAGTAACTTAATACTTTCAGCACTTAAATTTCAGACTTCAGACTTCAAATTTCAGATTTCAGTTTTACCAAACAGCACCTTAGTGTATATCTCTAAAAATACCAATCGAAAGAAATAGAAATGAATATTTGAACGTACTAACATATTAAAGAAACATATTAAAGAATTTAAAAATGATGACAACAAAAATGATATGTTTAACACGTGGTACAAGTTTTTTGAATAGTGAACCTTTGTTTTTTTTTTAAATAATTTTAAAAAATTTAAAAGACATTTTTCTAGAAATTTTTTACTTCATGTACATATTTTTAAAAAAAAATCTAAAATTACTACAATAATGTTTAAAGAAAAATTCGAAAAACGACGATCCTAGCAAAGACATTAATAGGCAAGAAATTATCATGCAATTACTATGCAATCGGTAAGAAGTAGTGTTGGTTACGAGTAGATAAGTTTGATGGGCTACACAAAAAATTAGATCATTTTTGTGTACCTCATCTTTACTTTTTCTACTCTTCCCCCTTCCCTATTGAGTATTGAAAAAATTACCAACTTTTAACAAAAGTCAATGTCTAATTGGTCGCCATCCACAAGGAAAGTGGGGAATCTATTCTCCAAGGAGTATTGCAAGGCCACCAGATGTACGCGTGCGACAAAAATATTTTGCTCCCAAAATAAACGACTTTAGTAATTGCTCTTATCTTATTTGTATGATCCATACAATATAATTATTGCAACTTATTCAATTTATATTTCTGACAGGTTATGCTCATCATTAAACTATTCAAAGGAAATACTTAGCCTTTAATAATGACAAATGCTTTAAAAAAATTACAAATTCCCAACAGGATAACGTGGATTATGGTGCAGACAAAAGTACAAAACAAAAGCATTAGGGGATTATGTAAATTATAGTATTAGGCAGCAGCCCACTATGCAAAAATTTGAAATGATTATGGTAATTAAGAATAGATGCTGGATTATTCAAACTATTTTCATACATTTATTCATAACTGCCGGGATTAGCTCCAATGGACAGGAGAAGGCCATGCTTGTGCCATGGTCGAGAATTCGAAGTTATGATAAGATCAAGAGGTTCGAACTTCGATTTTGACATTTAAAAAAAAAGAGAGAAAATAAAATAGAATTGTGTATGATAAAAATAATATAAGATCAGACACATTACATCATTGGGACCTTGTGTAAAGTAACACATATGATAAAAAACGAATAATTGATTAAAAAATACATTTATTTATACGAGGAATATTAAAATATAAGTATTATTATTGTATTGGATTAATAACTCTAGGAGGAAAAGAATTAAAAAAGAAAAGGTCGTAGGGGGCGCCGCTGAGCAGCGCCGTACAAAAGGGTGGAAGGTAGGGCTGACGTAAGGAATTGATTGTATAGTCACATGACAAAAGCCCACAACTCCCACACTGCGACACGTCTTATCAGGCGGCGGCTCCTGCTTGCCTCCTCGGAGGCCCCCACCACTTTGCCCCCCATTTTTTGTATCTTTTGTTGACTCTCACGTGTACTACCTCTACCATTGTTGGCTTCCGCAACCAATATCCACCGTTGGATCAAATCACCCCAAATTACATAAAAATAATGTGCCCTATGTAATTGACTGGTCAACTGAAGAAATGATGCTTTGTGGATCACAAAAGTCCACTTTAGGACAACACTAGGCAGCAATAGCTCCCATAGGTTTTGGTCTAGAATGTTGTGATGTTTTAAATTTTTGGCAAATTAAGGGGATAGGGTTGGCTTCTTCTAGAGTATAATATTATTGAAGTTTGGCAAGTTTTGGTCCTGGATGAATTTGACATATTTAAACTCATAGCCTAAATTTTAACGTGGAGCTAGTAGTGATCAAGAATTGGTAATGTAAACCTTCTAGACTTGAATGTTTCTTGAGTTAAATGCACTTAATAATTCCAAATCAAGCTCTGTTAAAGTTTGAAAAAATGATGAAATTCACCTAGATAAATGTTGCATGCACAACGTTAATAAACGAATATACAAGTTCAAATCAATTCGTTACGTTAAGTATGTTTTTAGAAAAGCTTAAACACATTTTTTTAATTAACTTTTTATCTGACATGCACATCTACTAATACGAATTTTTCAATCGATACAATAATGTTTTTCAAAAAATGTCCTAAAAAATAATTGTTCAAATGAAGTGTTATATGTATGAAATTGTAGAATATTCCAAGAAATTTGTTCCAAAAAAAAAAAAAAAAAGAGTAACATCTCTTACTAATGTACATAATCTTGACCCCCTGATTTATGAGTAGGCTTGCAGATTAAGTTTCGGTGTTTTCCTACAGTTATATCCAATTTGATCTGAAATATACATTTTCCTTGGGTATTTTTTGTTGTATTAGGCTCTAGCAATCAGATGGCAGATTGATATACAAAATTGTTATGGAGACATAGTATCCATCGTTTCATGATGCATCTAATCGGACGGTGGAGACATCAGAAGGCGACCTAGTCCTCGGTATATATCGCACGACACGATTCCTCTCACCTGCTTATTTAAGGAGGGGTCGTGCCGTCCAGCCGACGATTACGGGTGACTCCGTGGGTCCCTCCGCTTTTTACACCCCCCTTCAACTCTCCCTCTTTCATACATACAGGCCCCATCGCTCCCAAATGTAGAGAGAGAGAGAGAGAGAGAGAGAGCTCCACTGCACCCCATTTTCCCTGCCCATCAAGAAACTCTTCCTACTTTTTCTGCCATGGCTTCACCTCGCGAAGGCCACTACAGAGGCGTCAGAAAGCGTCCATGGGGTCGCTACGCAGCTGAAATACGCGATCCGTGGAAAAAGACTCGGGTTTGGTTGGGCACTTTTGATACCCCAGAAGAGGCTGCCTTAGCCTATGATGGTGCAGCCAGGTCCCTTCGAGGTGCTAAAGCAAAAACCAACTTCCCGGCGCCCCCTTCCGCCGCCGCAGGACTCTCCTTGGACCTGAACTTGCCCTCGGACCACCACCGCTGGGTGTCGCATTCTGGTAGGATCATGATCGGGGAGTTTCTGCAGACTGGAGTTCTCAAGGATGTTAACTTCCATGCGGCTGTTGACTCTAGTGAGGTGGCCAATGACCGACACGTGGCGGCCTCCGGCGAGCTTCCGGCGAAGGAAATCGAGGGACCCGGCAATTTTTTTGGGATTGTGAGACGTGGGTTGCCCATAGATTTGAACGAGCCTCCACCTTTGTGGATGTGAAGAATGTGGACGGAGGAGCAATGGTGGTGGTGTATCATCTTCTCAACGACATCGTTTTAGCTCCTATAGTCACTACTGCTATGACCATTTGTAGTTTATAGAGAGAAAAAGCATTAACGCGCAGAGATATTATTATCTTTATGACTGTAAATATTTGTTTCTTAATCATCGTTTATTATTGAGTATTAACTAAGGATATCTTTCTTTAACTCTTGCATTAAATTTTTTTGGTATGGATTTCTTTCTTTCTTTCTTTTTTTTCGGCTTCTTTTCTTCCGCCTCCCGCCGTCACCCACCTCCTCCGGCGGTGGGAGGATTGAGAGATGCAGCATCCATGCATAGATCATGCAATTTAGTGTTTGCTATGGTTTACTTTTTTTCTCATTTTGCTCTATAAATTTGATGGAACACGCGCGAGAAAACATGTTAGTGGGAGATGACCCAAAAAAAAAAAAAATGTTAGTGGGAGATGAATAATGGGATGTAGAGAATATTAGGAACAAGGACTGTAAAAAGAGGAAATTACTGCGCACTGCAAGAACGAGAACCAACCGTGTAAGAGAGCATATAATGCAAGGGCTCCCCTTTTCCCTTTTTCCTTTTTCAGCAAGAAGGTACAAGGTTTCCTTTGGGTCATATTGCTTTTTCAGCTCACATTTTGCATGATAATAGTACTCCATATTGATTATTGTAGATTTCTTTGGACAGATATGAGTGATATAGCGTGGTAGATTCACCTTGCTTCAAGCTCACACGACTTCTTGCTTTTCTTTTTCTAGCCTTTCCACTGTGATAGATCAAAAATATGTGAGGGTACAAAATTGATTCATTGTACTTGCTTCAGATTGGATGGAAAATAAAGTTTAAAGTTGCATGTTTTGCGAGTGAATACGGTCATTCGTGATAATATAAGAACATTGTTAATAACATAGTGTCTTTGAAATATTTGAACACCCAACTTTGTATGATTTGTTCATTGTAGGACCTGAATTCTCGACCTTGAGAGATTACTCGTAAATGGTTCCTTTCATAACTATTATAGTTTAATTTATTCATTTTTGGGTCACGTACGGTTTCGCTTATGGAGTCTTGCAAACCGGGATGGTATATTGAGGCTTGAGTGGAAACTTCTTAGCTTACAAGCGCGTGCATGTCTATGGGCATGTGTTTATATGTTTATTCATTTATTTATTAGTTAGTGCATGCAATAGTATATCCGGAAAATAGTAACAAGTTTTTAATTTAGTACATAGATTAATGGTGGGGACCGGGGGCATAGTCCACAGAAATTGTTGTAATTGGATAGAGCTGTGGGGAAAATAGTCATCACGGATTAGATTATTGAGGTTTAGCCCAAGTGTGATAATTAATTCCCAAATATAAAATATAGGGATAAGGTTTTCTCTTTCCTATTTTCCCTGTATGCTAAGAGACAGCTAAAGAAAAATCTTTAATTACAGAAGGAAAGAGAAGGAGGAGGAGGGGAGAGAGAGAGGGGGAGGAGGATATTGTGCTACAATTATATAATTATGGAAAGATTCTTGAGTAGTTGTTTTTTCGGGTTTTTTTAAAAAATATTCATGTAACAGTTGTTAAATTTTTTTATATAAGATAAAAAGTTGGTGAGAAACATATTTTTTTAAAAAATATATTTCTAAAAAATAGAACCAAATAAACATGTGCCAAAAAAAAAAAAAAAAAGATCTGATTGTTTCACCATTATTTGTGTAGCATGACATTTTTCTGACTCTAATAAATTACTATTTGTACATTAGGTGGTGA
The DNA here is from genome assembly GCA_024721245.1 of Mitragyna speciosa. Classification (NCBI taxonomy): domain Eukaryota; kingdom Viridiplantae; phylum Streptophyta; class Magnoliopsida; order Gentianales; family Rubiaceae; genus Mitragyna; species Mitragyna speciosa. The sequence goes on from JAMWEH010000304.1 coordinate 16,153, forward strand.
AGAACTTAAGATTTACTATTACAGATCTGCATTTGCATTATTTTTTTTTTCTTCAAGGGCAAGGCCATTAGTCAAAACTGGATGTTTATTGAGTTTAAATGTGTGGGATTCTGCCGGCTTTTGTCGCTTTCCTTAATAGTCTGTAATGAACCTGTCCTCCTCTTGTACCGCAAAAATTGGCAAATATAGATAGGAGTCACAGACATACAAGATTACAACAATAATTTCAATAATATAGTTCAATGAATACAGACTCAAAAACGTTTCCACAAGTAGAATTCTTTGGCGAATAAAATTAGCTGTTGAATTTTGATTTGTTTTTAGCTGACCTAAAATGACTTTGTTGTTACTACTTTTTCGATATTGATCTGGTGGATTCTTCTTTTTTGTATCTGTTAGACTATTGACTTTGGTAACAAATAGTAATAGTAATGTTTTCGTTTATCACATGTTAATTTGTTCCCTTGAAAGATTGGGCTTGTTTTTGTTCTCCCTAGTGATTCCAAAACCTTCTGGTAAAAATCTTTTGATAAGCAAAAAAGATACTTTTAGCAATGCATATCTTAAATGCTTTTCGAGTTTCTTTGAAAGCTAAAAGCAAGAAAGAGCAACTACCAGAATGGGAATTTAAGCAAGTGTTAGAAGTAGCTTGTTTTGAGAATTACTATTAATTAACTTCGCCAAATGTGATTGTCAAAAATCAATTTATTAACTGAAAATGAGAAAATACAGCTTTGTTTGGATGATTAGTTTTTGGAGTGTATTTAAAAAAAAAAAATTACCGTTACAGTTTTAGAGATTTTTTTCGATAAATATATTCAGGAGATAAAAAAATTAATTAAAAAACACGTTTAAAACTTAAAAAAAAAAATTGTTTCACAAAATTTTAGATGTCAATTTTTTGTTGCAGAATTCAGTGTACCATTTGAAAGATTCGACCACCTTTTCTAGATTTTCAAACTATTGGAATTCACATGTCGAAAGTCAAATCCTTTTGCTTACAACGAAATGACTCCTAAGGAGACTAAAATAAATACACGTATAAAGATGTCGCATTTCTAACTCTATAGTTCTTTAAAGGCCAAGACTTGAGACTTGAGTGAATCATTATTAGCAAATACATGTCACATTTCTAGCTTAATTAATCCACTAAATGCGTATTTGAAATTTTAATGCATAGACACTGTCAGAATAATTAAATACAGACTAAACTTATATTGATGCCTGACAGGTTTTTGTTGTTGAATGCAACATAATAGTAATATATGGTGCCTTGATAAATGCTTTGCTAAACAACTTTTTAATTTATTAATTTATTATTAACTCTACAGTTAAATGAATGTTGAGCAGGACTGTTTAACTATATTGTAAAAAGATAAAGAAAGAGTATGTGGACGGCCATTACATACTAGTTGACAAACATCTTCACTTTTACAATTTTTTTAACAGATGATAAGATGTACAAATGTGATGATTATGTGTTGAATTAGTCATACAATTACATAATGCCCAAATAGAAGTTTGCACCGAAATTACACTGACCAAGTCATTGTTCAACAACGTCCGGACATCTTTAAAGATTCCACAGCTCTTCCACATAAACCAAAGAGGAGAAAAGGGGACACAAAAATCTTCATTTGTCCGTGTTGCAATATGTTTCTTTTTGACATTTATCTCATTTTTTGTTGGTCATGAACTGCTACAACATTTATAGAAATCTTAATAATTAAGCCAAAAGAGAACGTTTTTCTTGAATTCCTGTGGTTCTTCCCAAATACTTTTTCAGAAAATAAACGATAGTCACATTAGCATGGATGGATACTTGAATTAATCCTCCATTACTTCATGATAGGAAATTTTTTACATAAACTCGATCCACGATCCTACTTGTAGAGCTTATAGTTTAAAGCAAAATCACATAAATATTTTTATATTAATATGCATTACTATGCCTATGTAATATTCTTTTTATACCATAAAATTCATAAGTGGAGCTGTAGATCCGATTCACCTTAGAATTTTCCCTTCATGGTGGGTATGTATACTATTCAAATTTTATTTACTCATGATTGATATGTGTTATTTAAAAAAAAACATTTGTTACAATCAAAAAGTACAGTAAAAATATTTAGTACTTGTACCATATCTTTGTTCTCTGTTCTTTCAAAAACTGGATTTTACCAACTCTTCTGGTGCTGCGCATTGCACGTGTCAAAAGTTCCTCAAACAGTATAAGTGCAGAATGAATTCTTTTTCTTATCAAAGGGTTAAGAGATGATTAAAATAGCAATATAATCAGGTTTATCTAGTGCAAGAACCTGCCATACAGGGTTTATTAATCCTTGCTTCTTCCTGAGCAGCAACTGTTGTTAATTAATAAATTAAGATTCGATTGGAATTTCAAATCTCGTCCTTTTCCAAGTATCTATACAAAGAAATATTAATCCTATTTTATTAAGTTGATTAGTACAATTGAACATCTGTCACAAACAGTGCCTCCCACCCAATCTATCTTGATACCAATAATTATTATTTCTTTTTGAGTTTAAGAATCCAATCCGATATGAGAGAGACAACAAAAGTGGACCACTTCTTTTAAACGTATAAAATTAATTGAAAGATAATGGATTTTGACAGGTGAATTTCATAGCATTTTCAAAACAGTTTACACTGACATCTGGACTATAAGGGCTAATACAGATCAGTAATAATTTATGGTTTCAATTATTTTGAATGATTTTTTAGAACGTTTATAATAATCACTATTTATATGTTTCGTTGAAAAATATTTAAGTGAATTAAATTTATAAAATAATTCTTAATTTAGAAACTATCACATCACTCATAACTTACTTTATAAATGACGTGACAATTTTTAAATCAGTTGATCTACAAAAATATTCGGTGAATTCGGTCCAACTATAAGTATTTCTCTGTTTCGTTGGGCTCGATTTTTACGTTACATCTGAATATATAATTTTTTTTTATGGGTTACCAAATCCTAACCAATATTTTGTGCGCCTTCATCTCCCGAGTCTGATGATTGATGGGATAGATAATTAATTTAGATAAAAAAAAGAAGAAGAAAAAAGAGATGAAAGAAAGAGGAATGAAACACGCAAGTCCCCACATTTTATTAGTTTTTTCCATGTCACATCAAAACAAGCACAACACACAGTAACCCCAATATGCTCTCTCTCTCTCTCTCTCTCTTTCTCTCTCGCTCTGCCTGTCTGCGTCTATACCTAATAAAGCGTCAGCAGTGCCCACAAAGGGCTGCAGCAGCCAGAAAGAAAGAAAGAGAGAGAGAGAAAGTCACAGATTCTTTCAGATAATATTGCAGCAGCCTGATGATGATGCATTATCAGCCACAGCTACTTGATAGTTTACCACTGCACTCTTTCAGCCGCCCGTCATTTCTTTCAAACTTTCAACTCTGTCTCTCCACTTTGGAGGACATGCCCTCAATTGCATGTTATTTAATTAAAAAAAAAGTTAAAAATTTGGTTTTATGTTAGTTTAAAAGAGATCAAAATTAATTGAGAACATATCAAAATAAATTTTTTAAAATTTAAAAATAAAAAATAAAAAAGGGCCCTTATGTTCCATAACAATTCTATCCATTAGATTCTATTGTATTTTATATTTACTTGGAAAATGTAATGGGAGCATAATATAGTATTTTACATGCATTAAAGTATGAAAAAGGCTGAAAGGTGAATGAAAGAGAAAGGAGGGACCATTGTCTAAAAATAAGATGGGTGGATGGATGATACTGGTATTAGCAGCCTCAATTCGTCGACAAAGTTCTTATAAACATTGCTGTGGGTTCTTTCTTACACGCGCTGAATGGCCATGTCAAGTCCTGATGGACATAAACAAGAAAATATTTCTTATCTTTGATTTGCTGAAAAAGTTATAAATCTCATTGTCACTATTTCAGTGGATCCTATATCCAAATTCAGAATTTATTTTATGTAAATATCGAAATTTTAATTTAAAATTTATTATTACCAGATGGAGCATCTTCAATTGATTTTAATATGAAAAAAAAACTTAGATTTGGAAAGTATAATTGATTGTCACCTAATAATAGTAAACTACTCCTTCCGTCCCATTTTGATAGGCTTGTTTTTCCTTTTTTATCTGTTCTAAATTATAGTCCTACTTTCCATTTGAAGAATTGTAATTAATTTTCAACTTCTCTACAATGTCCCTATTTAATTACTTTAGTATAAGTGAAAGGTGCAGAGCAAACTGTGCATTCAAATATCAAATGAAATTAATTTGATTTATGGTACAATTTTCTATATTGTATTTAATGTAAATGTTTAATGATAAATATAAGAGTATTTCAGGAACATTATAGATTAATTTATTTTTCTAATAAAGTTAACTAATTTTTTTAAACTGTGTGAAAAAAACTATAAGTCTATCAAAATAGGATGGAGGGAGTAATATTCAATGACGTAATAATGTTAGGTCCGCTTTATAATATTTAATGACAAGTAATTAACATTAATACACCACCTAATTATATGCCACGTGGTTCATAGAGTGCAAGCAATAACTGTTCTTGGATTCAAATGGGGTGTTTGATTTAGGAGAATAAGAGAGGAAAAGAATAGGTGTTAGAAATAATGACACCCATTATTGGTATTTGAAAAATAAATATCACTATTCTTCAATCATAATTAAAGTGATTAATTAAAAAATATGTAATTCTCTTAAAATACTATTATATTAAACTCATTACTCATTCTATTACTAAACTAAATATGTCGAGAAAAATAATCAAAACTCATATTTATAATAAAATTAATAATATTAATAGTGACCGATAATTTGAACTAAACGGTTTAAACTCGTAAAAAAGTAACTCGTGACAATGTAAGAGAAGAGAACTGGTTCATCATATACGTGGCATTACCAAGATCAAAGTTATTAAACAGTGCCAAAATTGGCTGACTGACGTATCTCACGAGGGAGAATCTGTCGGCGGCATAGGCGTCACGGCGGTCTTAGTCTTGCGTTTGAAAATTGGGCTGGGTTGCGTTTTGTTTTCGTTGTATGTGTCATCGCGTCGTGTCGTGTGGACTCCGTCACGCTTGTCGGTTACGGCGGCCGTGGCTACGTTCCTTGTTGTTGCGTTGACGGTCCTCCAATTAGGGTGCAGCGCCTTCCTTTTCCCCCACATATCTTAATCATTACATCCAATTTAACGGCGCCGTTAACTGCCTCGACTTTTTCCCTACGCTGACAACGACTCAACCTGTCTTTATTCTTGTGACAAACTTTTACTCATTTAATGTTGGCCATGCAGGAATGTGTTTCCATTGCATTGATAAGCATCTACACATTACATCTATAAATGCATAATAAACAATGTATGTACATTTACTTGCTACTCCGTCTGAATGATTATTTTTTAAAATATTTTTGTCAAAATATTATTAAGATAATTTTAAAAATTTTTAAAAAAATATATATTTGTGAGATAAAAAGTTAATTAAAAATCATGTTTGAAGGTTTTAAAAAATATAAACAAACAAACACAGCTATATATTTACATAAACAACAATTAGTGGAATTTCACATTTTTTTGTAGTCATTTGTAAGGATTTTTGGATAGTACTAAAAACGTCAATAGAAAAAATTTTAAATGGTTATAAAATGTTACTTCATATTATCACTGGCATATTACTACTAATCACATTCTGTTCTACGAGTAAGGTAAATCCTTAACCCACCTTACATGTTTGATTAAATATATTATTATATAGCCGTGATCATGCAATAATTTCTTATGTCAGTAGTAAATATTGTTCAATTGTCTCACAAGTGAATTATAAACTTTTTATTAAATGAAACACCTAAAGTTAAAAATTTTAGAAATACTAATATTACTATCTAGGTAATTAACTTCTCGGAATTGTACGTGCAAAGAAAAAGAAAAGAGGAAGTAATGTCTAAATTCAGATATTATCATGAGCCGTGATGAAGGAAATCAAAAATGGGTTGTTAGAATTTTGACCGAAGTAAAAATGGATGGTCATTGATGTCTGCAGCAGTCGCATAAGATAATCCCATCATGAATGGTCCAACACAACTCCGTAGTCTGTTGGTCTAGCGTCACTATCCAGTATAGACTTTATTTGTTACTTTCCCAATTTCTTCTTTTCGGTGTCCAGTTTTCTTAAGCAATCCAATAATTGCGTGTGACTAAAACCTGTCGTAAAGCGACTTTTTTACTTTCAGAAATACTAAAAAAAAAAAAAAAATACTCCGTATAGATAATGATGACTGGGGAGGTTAATTAACAATTCCAAATATATATTCAATATCCTACATCAAAATATTGGTGGCCACTGCTGTTTAAGATAGTTTGATGCGCTGATGAAAATGCCTTTCTTGAAAGGGTTCTATATATATATACTCCCACATATTTTACTTAGTTGTTCTGAATTTACTTTAATTTTTTGTGAAATACAGTC
>JAMWEH010000292.1:0-34759 GCA_024721245.1 Mitragyna speciosa
AACCATTACTAAATTATGGATTTAGAATATGGTTAGCGTAAATTTTGTAATAAATCACAAATATTATGGATTTAGAACGGTTAGCATAAATTCTATAATAAATCACGAATGTGCTCATATTCAGCGTAAATTTTACGTAAATGGTGCAAATGTAGGTGGGATTTTGACTTTTTTTTTTTTTTGAGAATTTTTAGATGACATTTTCTTTGTTTGCCTTTAACTGTGAAAATGAGAATTTATTGTTGTCAAACGAAGTTAGATAAAAAAAAAAAAAAAAAGAAAGAAAGAAAGGCCCTCATTCACTTGCACCTGGGGTTAGAGCCTTTTTTATTATACAACTTCTGACAAGCCCTCGAAAATGCTCTTTTTATTTTTATTTATGAGTATAAGGAGGACTAGCAAGTAGCCACTAGATCTTGATCCAATGGTCAGAGGAAGATACTTAAGCGCTTCCTCTTGTTAAGGCTGGGTGTTCGAACCCCAACCTTGGCATGTAGGAGGGAGGGGGGAAATAGAGTAGAGTTAGGATCAAGAAGTCACATCCAAATTGTGTGTGACAAACAATTTGAAGCCTCATCTAACACACTATTGGGAGTCTCACCACACTTGTGCGAGGTAACATACAATGTAATACAAGTTGTTAATCATAGAAAGAAAATATGCTAGCATATGTTGTAATACAAATTGTTAATGATCCAAAATATATATGCTGGCCAATGGCCTGAGTCTTCTTAAAAGAAGTTCACAATAATTTTTCAAAAGCACGATTGATAAGAATTAGAGGCATTTAGCGGACTACCAAAACAAAAGTCATCTTTAGTTCAACAACAGCTAGCCTTAATTTGCTGGGCAAATGAGCAGCTTGTCTTAATTAGTTTATTAACCTTATATATTAAAAACTACATAAAAGAAATCCACAAATCGAAACAAGCCCACGGAGCGTGACTTGTTTTGTTGTGGAGAAATATTGAGGACCATGTTCAGCCCATTTGACTGCGGGCCGAAGTTTTGAGCCCAATCCAATCCTTGCAGCCGCATCATCAACCTACACCGAGAATATATATCAGTTTATGGGTCCAAAAAGTCATCAAGTGTGCCCCATGGCTGTGGTTTTATTTGTAAAAAATAGAAGGAAAATAATTACTGATCCACAAAAGTTTTGATAAAAATTTTCTACCTGGAAAACGGTTCTGTTTTGTAATGCTTCCAGATTTTTTTTGATCATCAACTCTATGTATTACATTGTATGTTGTCTCACACAAGTGGAGTGAGGCTCCCAATGGTATGTTGGGTGCGTCCTAATACTGTTTATTACATACAATTAGAGATGTAACTCATCGATCTTAAATTTACTTTTAATTATACCTCTTCTACCTATATGCTAAGGTCGGATTTTGAACCTACCGACCTTGCCACAGGAAAGTCTTGACCATTGGTAATGCTTATAGATTGTTAACATATAATATGTGACTTTCAGTACCTTACTAAAATTTTCGCATTTTCTGCATGTTTCCCAAGTCTTAAAAGATTTTCCAGCATCACTAATAGGCTTGTTGGAATAATAATCAAGTCTAGAAATCTCTATTTGATTTTTAGTAGTTTCATTAGGGTCGTTTTTAATAGTTTTTGTTTAATAGTCGAATGGTTTAATTGGTAAACTTGTCGTATTGGATATTTCTTATTCAAAGTCCACAGAGACTAGTCTTGAGTCGTTTTATTTTTTAACTTGAATCTTTTAATTATTTGATATATTAATAATAACGTGAATTGATGCATTCTTTTCATTGTTTGACTCGAATCTTTTCATTGCTTGAGCTATTAATAATATTGTGAGTTAATTCATTTATTTCATCCATCACATATTTTTTGTGTTTGATTAATTTCCTTCAATTCTATAATTTTGTAATTTAATTTATATTAAAACGCTTATATTTAATGAGTTACACAAGGCTAATAGCTATTCATTTCCCCTTTATACCTTTCCAATTCTTCCCATTTTCAGTAAGCAAAAGTGTGAAGAAATTTCACGCCACCTTCGCTGTTCGTACTCATCCCTTAAAGCGGTCTCTTTTTGCCTTTGTCCTAACAAGAGCAATTAGGCCCAGTAAAACGAATCTCGGTCTAACAAGAGCAATTCAGCGCTGGGTTTATTCCTCTAGCTAGTTAGTGACTTAAAGATTCCTTTCAAAAATTATTTTTCTTTTTCCTTTTTTTAATTGTGCAACAGTCCTCTTCCATTTATTCACGTCATTATGCTACAACTGCAAAATATAAATGTATCATTGAAATTTGAAGGATTTAGGTGATAATTTTTCTTAGTTTTGAGCTAAATTGACATTAACCCAAGATGTCAAATTGCTCAAAATTGAATTACTTTTTGATTGTAGTTACAATTTCATAAGAATCATACAAGTGGATGGAGGAAATGGCTAACAAAGTGGGTCATCATAATGTGCAAATAGTGTGCAACTCTTTGCTCTTTGTATGATGAACCGGGATATAAAAACACTTGATCCATTGTAATGTAAACATCTTAAATGTGACCTGAAAAAAAAAAAATGTTAAATCCGTTCTTCACTCTAGATTCAAGACGCTTACCACACAACACACATGATATTATTAGTATCCACTGATTTCTACTCACGATATCGCAATATTGAATATAAGTACAAAGAAAATATGTCATTGAATTACATTTTACAATCCTATATTAGTTCAACATTTGGATATACACACACACACACACACACACACACACACACACACATATATATATTATAGACACGCACGCACGCACGCACTACATGTTCATTTTAGATAGTACAAGAACTTCTTTTTACACAATTGCATAACATTTTATAAAAGAAAAAGTGTATATATAACATGTAGATATTGAAAAGAAATAAGGCGGAATACATATTCACTCACTTGCAAATATTGAGTTGGCATAACCAATATATTAATTTTTTGCGTAAAAACAAAATTTTTTATTTATGTATATCCTTTTAGTTTGTACACTCTGTTAGTTTACAGCTTCCCTTACTACATACTCCTATGATAAACTATTGTCGTTCCCAAAACCTATATTCTCAGTTTTCTTCCAATTCCAATCTGTGTTGCTCATCTAGCATTAATATGAAATTTCTTCACATAGATCATGGATCTTTTACACTGGCACTGAAATTTGTATTAGTGTGCAAAAAAACTTAACCATCATAAAATGCTGCTCCTAAAGATTCAACATCTACAAATACCTTGTGGAACTAACGAACTAATAAGCAAGCAAAATCTAAGATAAGTAATAAATGTAGTTCAAATTAAGTTGTAATCCTAGGATCGAAAGGACAAACCTAAAGTAGAAATACGAAGAATGTCCTAGTTGTATGCTATAATATCTAGTCATTATGAAAAGTAGAGAAAACCAATGACAAGGAATGTACTTGGAAATCACAAAAAATGTTTGGTAACTTTAGGGGATTAGTTGTATTACAAGCTATGGAAGAATGATTCTCAATGTTCCATACAGAAAAGGACAAGTCGCAGCTACGTGGGATTTTAATTTTCATTGCACCAACAGTCACAATGTGATTAAATTATTTTGTGCATGATGGCATCCTCCAAACCCTTTTCCACGCTATTCCACAAAAATATTTACGTCCAAAGCAACAAGAATTCGAGGGGGTCATTGCTTATGCAATGCACCAATTTCACACACCACTCAGATATAAATATTTATAGTTTCAAACCTTTTCTCATACGCAACCACAATTTTGGGAACATTTGGGAAGGAAAGAAAGAGACGTGCAGAATCTGTGTTACTTCATATATAATATATTGGCCTAGGAGGTGTTCAAATCGGATCAAGGGCCTCGCAATAAAATTGAATGATTAGTATATGCAAAAATATGTAGTTTTTATGTACAGAAGTTTAAAAAAATATTTATATTTTGTATTTCATGTGTATATAATTATTTTATTTTATTTTATTTTACTATTATTAGTTTTTTCTTTGTCTGTATAGTTATGTTCACAAAAGATCATCTAATGTAAATATAATTATTGTTTTCGTAAACCATTTATGGATATTTATAAACACATCTAGCAATACGAGTAAATCCGTGCAAGTGTGGCCCATTAAGGGAGACAAAAATAGCGAAACCGTGAAAGCAAAAGGATACACTAGCAAGAAGCTGCAAGGCAGAACGTCATTAGTGCTTTAGCCCTTATCATGAGTCAGTCCTATCCTGGAGGGTAGGGGGATGTTACAAAAGCATGAGCTTATATTCGATTACCATATCCTTTGCACTAAAAAAAGACAAATACTGGACACAAAAAAAAAAAAGTAGTGAAGGAATGCTTTGGAACATGAAATATATATGTGCCTCAAATATTGAATAATTTTATATAATTGGTGTAGAAAATTAATGTTGTGCTACGATTATAATGTTAATACTTGGGGATATTGTTCATTTTGTTAGTTGAATGAATAATATGACTTAAATTTTGAAATTTGTTCATTGCAAAAGAGTCTAAACATTAAAAAGTATTAAATACACCACGTGTCATTGTGCACGTGCACTGTAATAAAAAATTTATTGCAATGTGATGTGGTAAGTCACATCTTACAGTATTTGGTGATATGTAATTGATTCTAATGTATTAGGTCACATATCATGTGGTGTATATGATGCACCTAATTCTTACTCAAAACAGGCCAAAGTCTAAAACAGTATATTCAAATTTATTTTGGTAATCTCGTCAAATAGTATTCATTGATGTAAATGAATTTATGACATGAGATGAATGTGGTGTATGTGGTGCATCTAAGACTTACACAAAACATGTCAAATTCTGAGACAGTATTTTCAAATTTATTTTAGTAATCCCGTCAGATGGTACTCATTGATCTAAGTGAGTTTGTTAAATATATCTTAAACTTAAAGGAAAATCGATAAAAACAAAGCTGATCATAATCCATTTCCAATTCAAACGTATTATAGACAGAAAAACAGTTCATCTCTATCGTTAAAAATTATTCAAAACACAACACTCATTATTGCACATACTTGAAAAGAGATGCTTGATAGGTATCAAATGCTGTGACACGGTATACTGTGATTGGCCACTGAAAATGTCCTCAAATAGGGGAGGGCTTTTAGCTCTCCACAGTACCAAATTGACCAAAGACCAACACTTGTGACCAAAATTATAATAATACCATGTGGGGTATCAAGTCCACAAAGACATATGAGAAATCTAACCAAAAATATACTTGTGAAGGAAGAGTGCCTATGGGTATGTGATCCTATGCTGGAGCCATGATGAAAAAAAAGGGTCCCCAATTCTATCATCTATATGTACTTGTGGTGTTAAAGCTAGACAATGGATTATTCCTCTCTGCATTTGTCACCAATCCCTCAAAAGAAACAACAAAGATTAAAGTGCAACTCCGAATAATTAAAGGAGCTTTCCCCACACAAGATCACTCATCATAATGCTTCTCCAGGAGCCTGCATTTGTGCTACATCATTTCTATTCTACTCAAGACAGATTCTCAAAGGCCTTGGTCTGAATATATGACCAGCACTTTTCCAGGAAGCACTATGGGTACTATTCAACCAAAGACCAAAGGACTCATAAATGAAAATTTATGGTAAGTGCCATGCCACAATTTCCTTGCCATATTTGATTTCCTAGTATGCAACTTAGATTTAGCATTAGTCATGATTAAGAGGAGTCTAATTAGCTTTCATCTTTGCCTTTCCTTTACAAAACTAAGGGATTTCTTCTTTTTTTTTTATTAAAAGAGTTTCTAAAAGTTCATAAGTAGTGATTTATTTATTGAATTTAAAACTGTTGTTCAATAGATGGGGGATATATTATTCCCAAAGCTCCTAAACATTTTAAAAATGTTTAGTTTTCCTCCAGTTCTTTTAAATAGAAATCATTTTATCAGAAAACTTTCTACCATTTGATTGTGAGGCGGATTACGACAGCATTGCATACAGACCTTTGTCACCAAAATGAAAATGTATTTTTTCTATTTATTATGTCAATCCTATTGAAGACAGATCAAGTTGCATAAATTGTTAAAGGAAAAATATGATCCATACATTGCACAAACAAAACCATTAAAACATAGCCAGATCTCAACGTTCAAGGGATACGCTAGACCTGGTAAATGATAATCTTACGTTTGATTTACCAAATACCACAAATTCCAAGTGCATGCATGTGACAATATATTCAACTTGTTACTCAGATTTAATTAAATAAAATCTCCATGGAGCTTCTAACTTTCCCCTTCATACACTAAATTTCGCATTGAGCCAATTCTTGTAAATTTAATGCTGACATCCAAAAAATCTCAACTCTCAACTCCTTGCAAGGGTTACATATCCTTTCTTTTCCTAAGATTTGCTCCTATTAGAAATATGTTTCATCAATTCTCACACCCTGGATTTTTGAGCATTTTATGATAAATAATTAATGTGCATTTGCTATGTGTAAGTATATGGTGGCCATTTTCCTGAGGATCCACCATTAGATTTCTTGGTAATATGACTACTTCAATCCCTGGCCTTTATATTACAAACACTACTTCCGGCTTATAGGACCACTGGAATTGACTAAGGCTATCAATGAAATGTTCATTCAAACCCACTGTTGCACCTAAAACTATTTGCGGAGTGGTTGGAGGGGTTATACAAATAGTAGGTAGATTTAAATGATTCTATTTGTAATGTAAAATTAATCGAATACCACTCCATTCCCACCATAAGAAACTGTTTTTGATCATTAAGCTACACTTTGCAAACTATTTTTTTTTTTTTTTTTTGGACAAATACATTCTTAATACTCTTTGAAAAGATATAAAAAGCCACTTGATAGATATTTCAAACTTACATCCCAAAAATGAGCAATATGGGGACTAACCACCTATTTTGACACATCTTAAAGTCAACATATGACGTAACAATAACTGTCCCACGAATTGCACAAGATCTCGGTCAAGGACTGAATTTATTCGTTGATTCTTTTTTTTTTTCCCTCCACAATTCGACCAAAGAAAATGACTGACAAGAGATTAAAGTGCTAAATCCAAAAATTTGGTTGATATTGGAGCATTAGGTTTTTTTTTGGTCTATCTTGTTCCATATCATAACCGCACTGCTAAAGAAATTGTTGATTCAATAGACAATGTTAACATTATATGTTTGAACAGAAACTACAGTCAATGCTTTAGCCGGGCAAATGGTTCCCAAATTGCAATCTCATTTCAAAGTCTCAAGTGCTTGGTAAACATTCTGCATTTCTCCAAATAAAGTACTAGGACATAAATTATAACATATGATCTCATAAAGAAAAAGGATAAAGCAAGATATATTGTGAGACGTGAATCATATCTTTTGAATTGATTGAGTTGGCAGGTGAAGGTAGTTCGTATTTAGTGTTTTTTCTTTTTTAATCCCATGCAATTTTTTATATTGTACTTAATTTCAAAAGCAAATATGAGAAGACCATAAATTGGTCATTGTAAGGTGGCATTTGATAAAACTGAAGTCTAAAGTCTAAAATTTAAAATATGAAATTTAAGTGCTGAAGTTACTGATTTGATAAAGTTGTACATGCTTGATAATCAACTAAATTTATACACTGAATTTAAATATCTCATCTGTTTTATCTTAAAAAGTTGAAATTATTTATTAATAGTATGAAAGATATTGAGCCCATTTGGATATAGGAGTTTTTTAAAAATCTTTTGGAAAAATTTTTGGGTTCGTATTTGGTTTGGACCAAAAATTTCTGGCAAAAAGTTAAACAAATTACTATTTTTTTTATTTTATAGCGTGTCAGATAATAATTCACAAGCCGACAGAAGACTTTTTTAGCTCAATAGGTGATGTTTTCTACTTTTTGACTACATAGGACACTTGTTATACGACGATGATTGCATAACGAGTGTCCAATATTCCACCACTCCCGTTTCTACTTTCTAATTTCTCACTCTACCGAAGTAGAGTCTGTTGTCAGTGTTCATTACTCTATTACTGGCCTATATGGAGCTAAAAATGTTCGTCGTGATTTTTCTCTTTTTTTTTTTAATTGAATTTGAAGCAAAAAATGCTATGTTTTTTGAATAATCGTGTAAAAAAATGGAACAAGTTGTTAAAAAGTTTATAAATAATCCAAACACTTTTCAAAAGAATTATTCACTATCCAAACTAGTATTTCAAAAAATTTTCAAAATTCAAATATTTTCCCATCTTTTTAAAAATTCAACAAAAATTCCCAAATAATTATTCTAAATAATTCTCCAAATAATACATATCTAAATGGAACCTTTGTTTGTTTGTAAGAAATAGATGACAAGTATATTTGTGTGTAAAAGAAAGTATCTAGATATGTATACATATGTTGGTATGAAAAATGAGTACAATTATATGAAAGGAAAAAAAAAGTTAAAATATGTGCATGTGTCTATTAGAGAAAGAAAATGTATATGTTGAACTTATAAAAAAGTAGTATACGCACATACGTATATATGCATGTGAGCGTGTGTGTGTGTGTGTGAAAGAGAAAATATATACAGGTTGGAGAACAGAGAAAGAGAGAGAGTGTGTGTGTGAGAGTATGTGTATCAATGTGAAGGAGTGTGTGTGTGTGTGTTTGTGTGCGCGCGCATATGAGATTGTGTATGTGAGAGAGTATATGCATGTGTGGTATAAGGAAAGTTTAAGTATTTGCATGTGTGTGAGAAAAAACATACGGGTGCTTGCAAGTGTGGCTGTGTGTATATGTGTATTGAGTGTATGTGTTTGTATGTGTACAAATGAGTATGAGAGAGTATGTGTGTATATGTGTGCATGAGTAAGTACGTATAAAGGAGAGAGAACATACTACATGTGTTCAAAATTTAACAAATTAAATGAAAAATTTTCATTTAAAATTTTGTATACAAATTAAATAAGTACTTAATATATTAAGTGATAAAGAATTTTGTTATCAAACTTACTAAATTCAAAAGTCCTCTTAATCCATTAAGTTTCATTATTAAGCTAAATTATCAAAACCCTCCTAAGTATTCCTCTTACAATGAGGTTTGTGTTGTCAGTTTTCCATTTCTCTCTCCCACTTCGTTCTTTCAAAACTTAAAATAGATTTCCAAAAAAGGTTCACACAGTAAAATAGAATGACCCATATTCTTTTTAATTTTTAATTAACTACATTACTTTTCAACTCACATCTAAACCTTGTGCGAGATGATCATATCTATAAAGAATCTTCCCGGCAGAGTTCAAAGATTTGCTCATGCTTTGCTCGAAAACAGCGATCCCCGATTTCCACAACACCATTAGCTTAGCTCCTAAATCTCATCAACTAATCTTAATTAAGTCGAGCTTAGGCAGACAGAAGCCTCACTATCTTATGTTGTTTATCACACGTATAATTGTGATTACTATGAATTATAAAAAAAACCCTAATCCTAAGTGATATTAATTACCTACTATAAAATCCCTATAGCCAAAACGCTGTTTTGAAGTTCTCAACCTAAGTTATGGTCCGGGTGCGTGGTGTGCCAAATATCTTAGTCACCAAATCCATAATCTATTTATGCTGTCAGAGTTGTGTACGGACGTGCACTCCAACCACTCTCGATTTGAGCAACCAGAACCACTGATCAAATCAAATGAATGTGGGCGTGTGCGGCTTTTGTGTTGCGTATTCAGTGATATATTCCGAGGGTCATGATATTTACGTGTCCATCCAATGATAATCAGAGAAAATACCTTGCATGGCATCATAGTCTTCCATCACGTAGGTCAAATATAAAGTATTCAATAGAGCACCAACTTGTGTAAGTCTCAATTGTTGACCGCTAAAATTTGTTATACAGTAAGAAAAGAAAAATGCTACAGTATCAAAGAGGGAAAAAAAAATGGTAAATTTTTTTTTAATAAAGTGGCATATTACCATTAAATGTCACCAATTTTGATAATAACATACCATTTGTTCCATAGTTATAGTGACGAACTGCATAAATAAATGTCAACTTGTGATACTCAGTGTCCCTTCATTGATTTTAATTAAATGGAGAAACGAATGGTTCTGTCACAATTCATTCAATATTAACGCATTCTAATTCGACTTCTTGTTAGTAGTAACTATGAGTTGATAATATAGCAAACCTCTAAAACTTAAATCATGCATACACAAACTAATCTTGATCGTGCCATGTTTTTGTGATGATGTGATCAATTCTTGTTACCTATAATTATCGAGTCCTAATTAGAAAACTTGGATATTAGAAATACATTCTCCAAATAAATATTTGAGCAATTTTACGATTCCAATATTTCTGAGTGCTAGGAGAGTATTCTAAGGCATTGGCCGATATGTATGTACATCATTCAACTTTCAAAATGTACACAAATTATTTTAGATATAGAGTCAATTATCCACAAAAAGTAATAGTTGAAACGGGGCAACATTTTTGTCAAATCTACGTCTTGTATCATTCAAGATTAGTAAGAGAAAAATTTCCACTGTTTTTTTGTCTTCGGTAGGAGGGGATTCATTTTCATGGTAATTTAGGATGGAGAATGGAATGTTCAGTCTGATTAGAAAGGCACATGCACATATATACTAACCATCCTGTCCTTCACCTTTTGCAAAGGAGACATGAGCTCGGCTATCCACTACAACAATTATTCTCTTCTCCTTAGTGCTTTTATCGAACTTTTGATCTACAAGTACCCTAATTAACTATTATCACGGTGCAATAAAGATGGAACCTTTTTCTTTTCTTATTGATATTGAAAAGCATTAAAGGAACAAAACAAACGCTTTAACACACAAATTCAAATTAACTTTTGAAAAACTCAAAAAGTTCAAAGCATAAACCTAACCAAAAGCCATAAATTTTCTATAAGAAGGTAGATATAAAACAGCATCTATCTAGCCATAATCTGCTAGCTAGTTTGCATGTCGTGTTATTCCAATTACAAAAATTCCGAAACCTCTAAAACTTCATTTTCTTTCCCCTCCTATCTACATCAGATCTATAATAAAACATCAAGATTCAACGAAGTTTAATTTCTGAGCAAATGCTGTTCTTCAGCGATGGAGTTTTCTGCAGCAAACAGAAAATTATACAGCGCCATCATAGTCTGGAATATTAGGCCATTCATTCGGGTTGATTGAGGATTCAGTCATGCCAATAGAGGTGCTGGCTTTGTTGTTGTTCGTCCAGAAGTTGGAGTTGGCGGTACTAGTAGTGATGCTAGTGTCACCTGGTGTCCAAGAATTTATATTTCCTGCAGGCAAAACCATGTTTTCATCAGGCTTATACATAGGTTGTTTGTCTTTGTTATGGTTACCTATATCACCAGTTTGGCAAGGCTGATCACGAATTTGCAATAGTTGAGATTGAGCCTGTTGAGATCTCATGGACGAAAAATCAAACCCTTGAAAAACTGGCATATTAGCACCAGCCGCACCGGCATTAACGCCACCAGTTGCGCCACCAATACGGAATGATAGATTCATTCCTTGAGTTTGGCCGCTCAAGGGTGGCATTTGCAAGCCATCAAAAGCAGCAAACATCCCACCTGGATAAGTTGAACACGTTACCGGTGAATGAACCCAAGAAATACCTCTCAGAGATTGCTGGCTGCTCGCAGGTATATTAGCAATCCCAGAAACCAAGGCAGCCATGTTGGCTATATTTGAGAAATCACCCTGTGGCTGCTGCTGTGATGGTGGCTGTTGTGGAGGTGGGAAAGGTCGAGATCTCGAACTCTCCCCGCCACATGAAACAGGCGAAACCTTCCCTCGTCTACCCTTCCGACATCCACCACCGACAGGAACGTTCCTTAGGGTTCCACCATGAGTCCAGTACCTCCTGCACCCCTTGCAGAAGTACCTAGGCTGAGCTAGATTGTAGTTATTGTAATAGCAAAACTTGGTGTTCAGTGACTCACACCTCGGACATTTCTGGGGTGGTGGCGGCTGATGTGGAGCAACCTGATTTTCCATTTCCTTGAATCGCCTTGGCTGTTGGTTTTGGTTTGCATCGCCATCTCTTCCCCCTTGCTCCATTCTTGATTGATGTACTCGGAATCTCTCTCTTTCTCTCTCTATCTCTCTCTCCAGAGAATTTGTTTGCTTTGAAACTTGTTGGTGCGACTATAATAAAGTATGGGCAAGTATTTATGCTACTCTGGGGGCTGGAAATCTTCTTGTTATGAAAAGACTTTGGTGTAGAAGCCTTAACTGCAAGAGAAGAGTTTCAATTCTGGACTTAATGGACACACCTGTAATATGGAGTATGGACGAACGTGATGTGTAGAGATTATGCGAATTGAGCTAGGTGGAAACAAATTCTGGTGTGGAACTGAGGAAGTTCATAAAACTTGAGGCCTGCTGTCCCAAAATGAAACTGAAGTTACCGAATTGAATACTTTCCATGGAAAAACAAAATCATGAATTACAACCAAGCTCCCTCAAACCTGTTGCATAATCTCAGTCAAATTCAACCACGATCTACATAGATTCACTTCCTGATACGAGGTCAACGTATGAAGTAAACTGGAGAGAGGAAGAAAGAACTGAAGCCCACCTGCAATCCTTTCCTTTTTCTTGTTTCTTCTGCGAAATATGTACCAATAGGGTCAAGGTCTTGTTTAAGAGACTTCTTCAATCCTAGAGAGGAATAAAGACTATAGCTTTGTACGGTATCTCCAGCTCTCCAAAATAAAATGAAATATAGGTCAAGTTTTCAACAAGGAAAGATATCATGAACCTCAAGAACTAGTTTTGAGGTGAAAAAAATGGATGATTTTTTCAAGGTCCAGACGTCCCACTAGTATTCACTTCTTTCTTGAACCACAAATATCATAAAAAACATGAAACATTAGAGAAGAAAACAAGAGAAACAAAGTAGAGGATGACTGTTGAGAGAGGGAGAGAAATTATTGATTAAACAAGAAAGAAATAGCTGGTAAAGTCTGGAGAGGTCCTGAGATACATCATATGATGAGTGGACCACAAAGGGAAGGGTCTTGTGAGATGCAAATAGGCGGCCGAAGAAAGAGCGGCCCGCCAGGAGGGGATGGGGTGGCGTGGCGGTAATCTAAGGTGGTGGGCTGTGTAAGACTTACCATACTAAAATTATCATCTCACACATTAGTCTCTCTCATTCTTTTCTCTGTCTCCTTCGTTCTACTGTCTCTTCCTAAAAGAATAAAAGAAAAATAAAAGAAACTGTCTCTATATCTCTCATTCCATTATGATCTCTCCCTCTTTGAATTATTTAATGCCACGATCTGACATCATTCGGGAACTGCCAATACCTAGTCCTCCATTTCCAATTCTTGGAAAATCCGAATTCCTGTAAATAATGGTCTGTTTGGAAATTCCAAAAATTGATTTGGTCGGTGTGGAGAGCAAATTTAGACAGCTTAACCTCGTATCCTTTTGGTCTTATTTATTGTGGGTCGATCATTCTTCGAGTCTAGTGTAATATTATTTCTGAACCAGCTTCACACTTTAATGGACTTATTCGGGACGACGAGAACCTGATGCGTCGGCCCAACATTTTCTGGCCTTAAGTTGATTGGGAATTGGATTTCTTCAAGCCCATATTTATTCCCTAACTATAATCCCGCTTATTAATCACCTCGTCTTGAGCCTCTCTTAATCACATTAGATAATAAGCATCATTTAAAACCACCTATGTTCTCACAAGAGTTGTCGAAAAATTTTAGGTAAAATTGAGCATCATATCTCTGAGCTAAAAGTTACCAACGTCTTATTTCTTGTCTAGGTCAATCAGGTTAAAAGCTATGTTTTCAGACTCGGACCGAGTATCGACCCGGCTGAGCTCAGGGGTCAGGAGTCAATGGGTTAGACCGGGGGTCGATTCGGGGTCGAACCAGATGACGTCATAAGTATTATATATATATATATATATATATATATATATATATAAAACACACATATATACACTTGCTAATTTTTTTCTTAATTTTAGTTAGTCCAAAAAAATTATAGCCAAAATACCCTCAATAACCATTCTAATATCTTGCTATTAACAGTTAAAAAAGCATTGAATTGAAAAAATTAGCAAAAAATATAATGGACTCAAATTATTCACTTTTTAATATAATTAGTATAAAGAAGTAAAGTGAGGCACCACTAATAGTTTGTAATTAGTCAAAGAAGTTGGTTGCCTTTTGACCGATAACTGGGCCAAGCAAATAAAAATCGTGTACTGATTTAACATTGATGTTCATTTGTTGGATGTATGTCAATGGGCACATGTCATTGTCAAAATTCAAAGACAAATAATTCCTAGAATCCATTTTCTTCAGACAATGAATATGGAAACCCACAAATATGTATAGGGGCCCATATATGATGAAGTCTGGAGCATTAATGTGACTGGATTTGAAAAAAAAAAATGGCTGGGCAGTTTTCCGATTTCTAATTTTGCCCCGTCAAACTCGGTTTTTGACCGGGTTTTAAAAAACCGATTTTCTAGTCTAACTCAGACCGGACACTTGGCCGGTTCCCGGTTCGACCAGTTCGACCCGCCGATCCGATCCGAGTTTAAAAACACAGGTTAAAAGCATGCCATAGAAGCACAACCTAAGTGTTTTGATTGACATGACTATACAGTTAACACCTAAACATGTACTAGGCCTATTCATGTAATTGTCAAAGTTTACACCCAGCAAAACAAGTTCCAAGCATCAAACTAAGGGCATTATTCACCCTAAGCATTTTAAACCTCCCAAATTCTATTACTCTTTATCCACCTTCGATACATAATAATTTAAGCATCAGAGGCATTTCGGGAGTCTATCCCCTATGTGTTTCTTACTTAATCTATTGTGCAGGTGGCCTTTATGTGTATTTGGGCTAGTTAATTCACTTTGGACCTGAAAGTCCAGCCTAAACCAAATCCGCTCACCACAGTGACCGAAAGTGAATTATTCTTGGACCTTACTTCAAAAAAGGAAAAAAAAAGGTTTCTCAATGTTTGTCAAATTTTATTTTGTTGGAGAAAGCAAGCTTGTGTCCATTCGAAAGAAAGCAGGGGATAGGAGAGAAGAAAAGAAAAGATATCCATTTGGTTGGATGTAAAATAATTTTCTAAATAAATTATTTTCCTAAGAAAATATTTTACATGAAAAATGTTATTTTTCTTACAATTTTCTAGTGTTTGGATGACGATATGAAAATCTTTTAAAAAATTATTTTTTTATTTTTTATTGTTAATATAAGTTAAATAGACTAATAACAATTGTAATAAACATTTGACAATTAAATAGAGTTAACTAGATATTGTTTTGTTATTAATCTTCAAAATAATATAATAGTAAAATATACATAACTATAATCATATTATTGTGGAGCCCAGGATTATTGATAGTGCGCTAATTATGCATATTATTTATTGATATTTTATCTTAATTATAGCCAAATATTATGCTAGATGCTGGATTTTATTATTATTTGATTTTTATGTTGCTAATAGGATTCAAATTAGGAAAATGATCTTTTAAGAAAAATTTCCAGAAGACTTGCTGTGGAAAAGCACGCCCACGCCCTATCCAGATTGAAAGTGCAGATTTTGTGAGATTTGGAGTATCGTTGATTGGAGTTTGATTGGCAATTGGAAACTCAATTAGTTTCCTAATTTTAGAAAACTCTTTTAGCAGTAAATTCCTCTCTATGCTTATTTGGTAATTAAATGGAATTGGATTTAGAGAAGGAGAGGGAAATCTTTCCTTTCCACCAAATGTGGCGTGAGATTGAGAAAGAAACAAAGACGGGAAAGACGGAAGGAAAGACGTGACTTCCTTGGACTGCAGGGGAATCAACAAAGGGGGGCCATATATTTAATATTTATCTCTAGTATAGTTGAGAGCTATTCTCGAGTATTCTCTAGTCTTTAGTTTAGTTTTAGAGTTTTAGTTTCTCTTTTCTTTGTAAGCACAATTGTCATGGATACCTTTGGCTGCGTTTTCTTCATGGATCGTAGCTAAACTTCTTTCTGGTTGCGGAATAATCAAAGCACGGTTTCATATCAATTGTGAGATCTTTCGATATTTGTTTGAATTGCAATTCATGTGTTCATGAGTATTTAGTTATTTTCTGTTTATCAATTGATTATGATCATTTTGATTTAATTGAATAAATATGGCCAAGTTATTCAATTGTCTGAATGATTTATTGCTAATTAAAACATCTGGTCCGTATGTATTTGGATGTTTTGATATCAGTGGCGAATGACACAATTTCATTACCTCACAAGTAGTCTAATCTGTGTCATGGAAATAACTAATCTAGTTTAAATGAACCCGCATGTGTGTTTGTTAACTAGAATTGGGTCTTTCTAGTTTTAAGGCTGCAATTAGATTAAATCCTATGAGCGTCTCTAGGGTTATCTATTTAGCAAGCGAAGTAGTCTAAGAGCGTCTCTTAACTACCGGGTAATTAAGGAAAGATTGGTGGTACAACGGTTGCTAGACTAGCTATAACTAATTTATTCGTAAATACATGAGTTATCCTATGTGTCGATGATCAATTGGATGAACCGTTACTGAGATTATTTCCGTAACCAAAGCTTGTTATTCATTTGTTTTAATACTTTAATTCCATTTTAATTATTGCATATTTGTCTTTATATTTAATTACGAATTGATAGAAACTCTCCCCCCGATTTTTATTGCATTTTTCTTAAAAGCAATAATTCTACCAGTTTTTCCTGAGGAGACGACCCTACTTCGCTACTATACTCATTCACTTTGGAGAGTAGGTAAATAATAAATTAATTTTTGGCTAGTTGACACCTGCCAATTATGAAAATATTAATTGATAAGAATTAAAAACAAAAATTAGTTTGGTAATTGAAGTTATAAAAGTAGGTACTTAAGGCTTAATATCACTCTTGAACTCTAAAAAAAATAACTTATGTTCATTAAGTATGTAAATTATTTTCAGTCAAGTGAAGGAAAATTGAAAAATATTTTACATAGGAAAATATATTCTAGTGTTTGGTGCCAAGGAAAATTTTGAAAATATTTTTCAGGAAAATATTTTCAATCCGAACAAACAGACTCATAATATCATGTTTCTTCATTGATTAATTTTGATAAATTAACTACATAAATATGTTTCAAGAAAAGAACGAAAAAGAGTTCGTTTTACTTCAAACTATCTAATATAATGTGAACACTGGAAAGATAAACTAATTTTAAATTAACTTCAAAGTCATCAAACATTGTTATATGAGATGCAAAAAACCTCTCTTGTCAAACTAAGGGGGTATTTGATAACTCCACTTAATGTTGAAAATTAATTCATTAAGAACTTTTTGAATTCAGTGGGTTTGATAACAAAATTTTTTTATCACTTAATATATTAAACACTTATTTAATGTGTACAGAAAATTTTAAGTGAAAATTTTTCACTTAATTTACTGAATTTTGAAAACATGCAGTATCCTCTCTCTCCTTCACACACGCACTCTCACACACTCACTAATGCACACCTATATACAAAACATATTCTTTCACACACACATTAATGGACACACACAGACACACACACTCAACACACACATACACAAACACACAATCACCTTTGCAAGTACATACATATATATATATATATATATATATATATACATATACATACATATATATATTTTCTCACACATGCAACAACATAAGCTTTCTTTTTATCACATACACACATTCTTTTTCACATGCACAATCTCTCTCACATACGCATACACACACTTTCACACAAATATACACATTCACTCCTTTTCTTACACATACAAACATAACCATGCACGCATGCATGCACGCGCTCTCCTCCATACTCAGTTTCTTTCTCACATAGATTCATATACTCTCTCTTTCTCTCTCACACACACACATGCCATGTACACATACATACATGCATAAATATATTATTTTTTTCTCACTTCCACACATATATTTTCTCTCTCATGTACTTGCACGCACTTTCATACATACATAGTTTTACACTTTTACACACATATACATACTTTCTCTCACACACATTATTCTCACACACAAATGCACTTGTCATTTGTCTCTCATAAACAAATAATATATTTCTTTGTTATGCATATTATTAATAAATTATTTCAACTTTTTAAGATAAAATAATTATATTAATAAGGTAAAATATTTGAATTCAGTGTATAAATTCATTTAATTATCAAACAGGTTCAACTTTATCAATTCAACAACTTAATATTTTTAGTACTTAAATTTCAGATTTAAGATTTTGGACTTCAGACTTCAGTTTTACGAAACGGCACATAAAACAACCACTGAAATAGAGCTTAAGTTCAATTAGGAAATCAAATATAATTTTTATTGCTAAAGCTATTTAGAAAGGTGTGATTATTTAATAAGTTATTTAACAAATTCAAAAAAGTCTTTGATGTCAAAAATCTCGAAAAGCCAAAATTTTTCTCTTTAAAAGCAGTTAAAATAAAAGAAGAAGTTAAAAACTAAACCAGATCACTTCAAAATGATTTTTGACGTGGGTAGTTACAAGTTTTACCATAAATATTACAATTACCTTTTTTCGGCAAGCCATAACATGGCATGAATCAATTTGCAATTATATATCTTTTATCCTTTTGGACATTAATAAGGGAACTCATGATCTCGAACTTGAATTAATGTCAATGTTAAATAAGTAATACTAAAGTTTATTGACATTAAGTATTTTTTGGCATCAAAATGTTTTTGTTACAGCTATCAATGTCAACATAACAATGCGGACAGCACTACAGTAATTGATTTCAACTAATTCAACCTAAAATTTGATAAATTTTCAACAAAAATTTTGCTAATATTTTGTAAAAATTTATTATTTTTGTATAACTTTTTCGTTTCACAATATTTTGCTTATGATGCATATCTGGAACTGTGAGGAAAGATGTCTGTGTGTTACCTGGGCTACTCACTTACACTTTGGTATGACCCAAGTTCTAGAGACACATATTCGGCCCAATTATTCCAGTTATAAAAGGTTAACTAGCTTTACAGCATAGAGATTTTATTTTATTCAGACCGAAAGTTTTAGTTTTTCAATAAACAGTTCTAGTATTTTTTTTTTTTGGTAAAGAAGTTGGAAATTACAATATTTTGTTCAGTGTGGTTAAAACCTTAACTCCGACCTACGAACAATGAAAATGGTAAGCTACCAACAATTGTTAAAGAATTAGGTCTAAGCTGATGATATTGCCAGAGCAAGAATTTTTCCTGTCAGAGCAAATTTTATTTGAATGCCAACATTACCCTTATTTAGTGAAGGACATGTTTTCACTTATTTTGATGGGTCGTTTCATTATGTTCCAAGCCCTCCCATCTCTTCCCCCTTTATTACTCTCCTACTGCGCCCCTTTCCTATTTCTCTCATATAACTTATACACCAATTTATAGTCGTCGACCACTCTCCTCACCGAAAAATCATTTTTCGTCATATACCATCTCCCAAACGAAGATCTTGTCTCCATCTCTTTCATGACAAACAAAGACCTTGAAAATGATGTGGATGAATACAGCAGCCTAAATTCCTTTATCAATCTCATCTCCAAAACCTCCCGTCTCAAGTTATTTATCTTTTCCATTAGTTTGGACTCATAAATGTTGTCGTCAATTGAATTTCTCTTGGAAAACAATTTGAAATCGAATTGAATTCCTCTTGGAAAACAATTTGAAATTGAACGAGTGGCTTTTTAATGCCTGAATTGGAATACTAATACGGTATCCTCATGTAAAGCATGTGGGCTGTTCGAAACGTGATGGTTTAATTGTTTGTTAGGATTAGATGATGATTCTATGGCAATCATTTGTTAGGACTAGATGATGATTCTACTAGAGCTGTGGGTGCAGAAAATCATCCAATCATCACAGATGCTATTGACGTTGAATCTCAGCAGAAAAAAGATGAGAGAAATGGAAGAGAAATTAATAACAATATAAATAATAATTTAAATAATAATGTTTTAACAATAATAATAATACTAACGTTAGTCTTAGTAATAATGGTGGGCAAGAAGTGCAGTCGATGTCGGATTTTTTTCATCTTTTGGGTTGGCGTTATTAGCGTTGCCATCACCGTCGATGGCAAACTCGCCGCTGATAGTGATTTATTCAAAGGAGGAGAGTAATTAGAAAGAGGTTGTGGGGTTGGGAATTGAGCAGTAGTTTTTGTAGATGAATGTTAGTGTTGGGGTTGGAGTTGGAATGAATAATAGCGTTCAGAAGCAAGAGGATTGGGGTGGCAGGAATGGTGGCTACTGGGTTCAGTGGTGGTTGGTGGGAGTTTCTAAATGGGGCTTTTTCAGATGATGAGAGATTGGACTGGAGCATATGTTAACGAAAATATGTGACTTTGACTAAATAAGAGTAATGTTGGAATTAAAGTAAAATGCGTTGTGGCAAGAAAATTTTTGCTCTGACAATATCGCCTATCCTTTTGGTATAATTATATTTTAATGTTTGGTATAATCATATTTCAATGTCAGAATAGAATTAATTATATATTAATTTGACTAAATTACCCTTAATTCTTTCTACCAGAATGTATCATAATCATATTTCAATGTTTGGTATAATCATATTTCAATGTCAGAATGGAATTAATTATATATTAATTTGACTTAATTACCCTTAATTCTTTCTACTAGAATGTATCATAATCATATTTCAATGTTTGGTATAATCATATTTCAATGTCAGAATGGAATTAATTATATATTAATTTGACTTAATTACCCTTAATTCTTTCTACTAGAATGTATCATATTTTTATTTTGTTGTTTGTTTGTGATTCTATGCTTACAAAAAACTTTAATATTTTTAATTTAATATTCTTGCTAAAATTGAATTAATTACACTCTTTAATTAATTTCAAAAATTTTTATAATTATTAGCATTATTATTAAGAATTGAAAAAAAAATTAATAATCAAACTAAACATTCATACTTTAATTTAATTTATAAGAAGTTTAGTTTTCATACATTTGCATAAAAGTTAAAAATAGTATTTTAAACATTTTTATAGCAAAAAGAAGAAATATTTTAAGCATATATTAAACTGATTGTAAATTAAAGTTATAAAAAAATCTAATATTTTTTAAAATTTTAAAAATACAAAATTAGTGAATGCATCCTGAGTTAAAAAGAATTAGCCAAAAAAACATGTGTGGAATAAAATTGATTCCTATTTTCTAGGTTTTTCCAGGATGAAGTTGGAATGGCCTTTAGATTTTGTTGAGGAATGGGATTTTAAGAAAAAGTTAGAACGGGCATTCTAGTAAGAAAGGCTTTTCCAACTTAAAATGTCCATACCAAACATGAGAATAGAATGGACAAGTTGGAAAGATCTTTTCATTGCATCCCATTCCTGCGTACCAAAAATCGGGTTTGTATATAAATTATGAGGGGAATAAGAAGGAAATAGTACATATCAATTTACCAAAAATAGATACAACATATATGGTTAGATAGTAATATCCATTCTTTTCAACAGTACAACTTAGCTATCTGTAATGGATTGGGGACTCACAAATTAGGCCTTTACCATTTTAGATAATTTGGAGTGTGCATAATAGGTCAATTAAAAATATGAAATTTTATTGAATCATGGTGTTACTTTGCAGAAGTGTAATTTTACTGAATCATGGTATTACTCTGCAGAAGCGTATCATAACAACTTTTTACTTCAAAATGATGTTATTTTTTATTTTAAATTTGGCCTTACTAGCTAAATCTCATTACTCCATTTTTGTCCCTCTAAATTAGGAGGGTCAACTTGTCCCTTTGTGACGGCCCGTTGCCGAATAATACTATAGGCTATAGCTACATGGTAATATCAATTCTATTCAACATATAATATCAATTCTTTTCAATAGTATAGTCTAGCTAAGAACCTGTGTTTTTAAACTCGGACCGGACCGGCCGGTCGGACCGGTCGGACCGGGAACCGGCCAAGTGTCCGGTCCGAGTTAGTGTAAAAAACCGGTTTTTAAAAACCCGGTCAAACTCGGTCAAAAACCGGGTTTGATCGGGAAAAACCGGAAACCGGAAACCGGAAACCGGAAACCGGCCAGTTTTTTTTTTTTTTTTTTTTTTTTTTTTGGTCAAAAGTCAAAAATAAACCCAACCCCATTAATGCTCCATACTTAATCAGATATGGGACCTTATACATCTTTGTGGGCTTCTATATTCATTGTCTAAAGAAAATAGATTACAACAATTATTTGTCTTTGAATTTTGACAATGACATGAGCCCATTGACATAAATCAAACAAATGAACATCAATGCTAAATCAACACATGATTTTTATTTGCTTGGGCTAGTTATCAAATCCAAAAGCAACCAACTTCTTTGACCAATTACAAAATATTAGTGTTGCTTTACTTTTACTTCTTTATACCAATTATATTAAAAAGTAAATAATTTGAGTCTATTATATTTATTTATAATTTTTTCAATTCAATGCTTTTTTAACTATTAATACCAAGATATCAGAATGGTTATTGAGGGTATTTTGGCTATAATTTTTTTGGACTAACAACTAAAATTAAGAAAAAAATTAGTAAGTGTATATATGTGTGTGTTTATATATATATATATATATATATATATATAAAATATTTATGACGTCATCCGGTTCGACCCCGAATCGACCCCCGGTCGAACCCATTGACCCCTGACCCCTGAGCTCAGCCGGTTCGATATCCGGTCCGAGTCTGAAAACATAGGAAGAAACATGGTGTGCAAATATATAGAATTTAATATTGATATATTGACTCAGACCAAAAAGTATCCAATGTAGAGGAGATGGGATGAACCGAATATTCCTGTAAAAAAAAATTTAATCTAGAGGACAAGTCATGTTAATTTTATTTTCTTTTTATAAAGAAAATTTTAGATCAAATGAGTCGATTATTCGTGTAACAAAAATAACGAGTGTGTAAACAGAAATCATACTCCAAATCTTTTATTTGCATATAAAAGGAAAGTTCTTTCTAAGAAAAAATAAAAAAGGAAACCGTTTCCCAGCTGCCTTCAGAAACCTACTCTCTTGCGGAAAACTTTGCCTTATATAAGTCAAGGACCCGGCCCCCGCTTACTCGATCAATTAATCTTAAATCTCCCCTCAAATTAATTAATTAATTAAACCCTATCCGATTCTTGTTTCTTTTCAGACTATAGGGCTTTAACATTCATCAAAAGTTCAAAAATCCACGACCGCCATGGAAACCATGACGGATTCTTCACCGAGAAAGAGGCGTAAGATCATCCCCGATCAAATTCGAGACGGGTTCTTTAACAATAAAAGAAACTTGATGATGATGCCAGGCCCCTCCTACTGGCCCAAGAAAAACAAGCTTAAACCTTTAGGTGAAGATGACCATTTCATCTATGTAGATTCTCCCGGCCAACAGACTATTATCGGACTAGCTGACGGCATCGGCGGTTGGGCCAAGAAAGGCATCGATTCTGGTATCTATGCAAGAACGTTAATGAACAACGCCATATTTGCAATTCAAGATCAGCCAACTGGTGCCGTGGATCCCAAGCAAGTACTGACTCAGGCTTTCTTGAATACCAAGGTTGAAGGGTCATCCACGGCTTGCATTATCACTTTCAGGGACACTGACAATTTCTTGCGCGCTGCCAATATAGGAGATAGCGGATTCGTTTTGATCAGGGAAGATAAAATTGTGTACGATTCGCCAATCCAACAATTCAGGTTCAATTGCCCGTACCAATTAGGGGAGTCCAGTGGGGTTACTCCGGAATTAGCAGAGGAAATTGTTGTTGAAGTTCAACCAGGGGACATTCTTGTGGCAGGAACCGATGGATTGTTTGACAATCTATTCTATGAGGAAATTGAGGAGATAGTGAAGAAGTGTAAAGAAGAAAAGAGACCGCCGTTATCGATGGCTAGGACACTAGTCAAGAGTGCTCATAGGCTATCTCGTTGCAAGGATCGTGTAAGTCCTTTCACGCAAGCAGCCGTGCAGGCTGGCCTGGATTTAGAGCGTTACATGGGAGGGAAGTACGATGATGTTACAACTATAGTTTACAGAGTCTAAAACGGTATCATTTGATCTGATCAGATTACAGGCTATCTTTCCGAGGGATTCTGAGTTCAATAGTTAGCATAACCAATTTGTTTCTATCTTAGATTTTATCTGGATCTGTATAACGGGCTTACTTTTATTATTAAAATGTTACTGATTTTTATCTTCTATAATTTTTATGACCTGGTTTAGTTTGTAATCAATCAGTTCTACCCTTAATGGTGAAACACCTTTGCAGTTTCATATTTTTAAATGTGTACATCATGTTTAAGTTTGTTATTTATATATGTTTATAATGTAATATACCTATGCAGTTTTATATTTTTAGAATTTTATATCATCTTTTAGAGAAATACTGATTCTTGGAATTTTTAAGGACAACTCCTAAGTGTGGATAGACATGTATCATCATGTTTAAGTTTGTTATTTATATATGTTTATAATGTAATATACCTATGCAGTTTTATATTTTTAGATCTTTATATCATCTTTTAAAGAAATACTGATTCTTGGAATTTTTAAGGACAACTCCTAAGTGTGAATAGACATATAACGTATGATAAAGTGAATAAATGGTTGAGACATATTTGTGTAGATAGATAATGAATGAAATTTATAGATCCGTTTGGTCAATAGATATAAGATAAATTTAAATAGATGATAGAGACTCAATTATCAATATATAATCTATTTGACATGGGCTTAGTTTTTTCCACCTTTCACCCCAAACACATTATCTTATCCACCACACAATTGGATTAGAGATGAATATTCCATTTGAAACCAGCAGTTCAAATGATATAGGATTAGACGGATAATCAATTTAAAACCAAACGTTCAGATAAATAAACATCTAGATCTGACAGGGTTTTAATTGTTATCCAAAACCATTTAAAGTGAGTAGATGAATAAATAGTTTTGGATTAGATTTGTTGCTTCTAATTCCATTAATTAATATCTTTGTCTTTGAGTAAATCACAGTCACGAACGTACCGCGTGTACTTTGCATTATAAACTTAGAATCTTTGATTAGTTCATTTGGATATTGTTTATTTGGGATGTCTAAATTGGCTATTAGCTTGCATCAGTCACACTGGAGGACTAGACTCCTCCTTATCACTTTTCTCTCCAATTATCTGTTCATTTACTCATATGTAAACAAAAAAAACTTACAAAAACTATATTATAACATCATTATTATTATTTTGTAGAGTAGTTTAACATGCTTAAAAATCAAATCCGTTTGAAATGTTTTATTATTCAATTTGCAAGAAACATTTGGATGGTAAAAAATTAATCAAAATCATTGAGAAACATTGTAACGATTAATCAAATAGCAAATCTTAGTCTTCAATTTTTGTGTATATTTTAAGTAAAAGTAATGTTCATACCATGAATGGTTTTGATTTTCAATAACATTTTGAGATTATGGTTATGATTAGGATTGTCAATAGGGCTGGCTCGCCACCGAGCCTAGCCCGCTCAACTCCAAAAAAAAAAAAAAAAAAAAAACACTCGATGAGCCTAACCTTTTATAGAACCAATCTAACGGGGCTTAAATATTAGATCTGAAGTATTTCTAAGTTGAGTTTGGACCTCACTAGGCTTGGGCTTGTTATAGGCCTGACTTAGAAATGAGAACACACACAAGTATACAAAATATGAATATATTCATATTAAAACAACAAGTCTATTACTTTTTTAAGAGCCAATACAAATAATTCATAATTTAAACTCTATTTTTTTTAATTATTAAATTTTCGTATTGGTATAATGATAGCTACTTCTAAATAGTTAGTTTCTTGCTTTTTTTTTTCTTTTCAACTTTTCTTCTTTTTGGAACCTTTTGTTATAGTTATTGATTGATTATTTTCTTAGCAAATAAATCGTTCACTATCTATATTTTTTCTCTTCTTGTTTTAGATTTTGGAACGAATAATTTATAGTAGTACTGGTTTTGGACTTTAGGTTCATAATCTTAACCTCACAGTTCGAATATTTTGTAAGTCAAATATAAATTTCACATTCATAAACCCAAAATTTATAACTCGAAATTTAAAAATATTATTAATTATGTGAGTCGAATTTAAACTTGTTAAAATCTGGCTTATGAGCGTGACAGGCTTAATTGTGATGGTACACTAGAAAGAAGTACTCTCCAATTTAACAGAGAAGAGGCTAGTCCAACATTGGAAGCAAGGCAGTTAATGCTGAAGTCCAAGTTTTCAAGTACAAACAGTTGTACCAGCTGACAAATCAAAAGAAGTAGAATTGTGAACTATAGAAAAGAACTTAAATCAAATCCCCTAATCTACAACCAAGCCACAATTTGTCATTGTTCATGCAACATCCTTTCAAAAAGTCACCGCACATCTTATCTTTGAAACAATGATTTTGTTTGGACATGACATTTTAAAAATTATTTTAAAATACTCTTCAAAAATATTTTTCAACCACTTTTTTTTTAAATTTTTAATTCTTCTTTTTATGTCACTTACGTCATACTCCAAAAAGAGTTGCATACCATCTTACGCGGAGAAAATATAGAGGAATTTCTTATCATCATTTCTTCAATAAAAAATAATGGCTAATAAAAAGCAACCACATTACTGGTTAGATTCTCCACCCTCCAAAGCAGGCTTGCATTTGCTTTTCTTTTGACACCCGCACAAGTTGAAGCTTTGATTGAAGAGTGCAATTTCTTTTTAAGTGACCCAATTTTTTGCTGTTACAAACAGGTGATAACCTTTCATACTTAATTTTTTTGCAACATTTTAACCCCAAACTCATTAACCGTAGGTATGGCAATAGGGAGTTGAGATTCACCAATCAATTCAACATATACACAAGCAAAAGAAAGCCGAGCTTTGTGAGGCAGTCATTTCATCGGCATACAAGGGTTAACCAACAAAACTAGCAAGTTTACGTTTTTCAAGATCATTATAATGGTGAAATTTTAAATCAGAAAATTTAATCCATACAGGTAGCTGAGACATATCATACTCTTCAAGTCTAGGTCTAGAGACTAAGCTTTTAGATACAGCATCTTGCAATAAAAAGGCGAAGTAACTTTTCATAAGCCTATCAAGGGTGTAAAACTAAATTCAAATCCAAAAAATTTGGCATGAATTTTTATTTCAAAATCGAATGATGAGTAATATGTATACCAATAAATACTGCATTGATTTGTACTACTTGTGATATTCTACTTCTTGAAAGCTTATTAATTTATTTGTGACAATTATTTTCATTAGCACTTTGTTTCTGAACTTGGATTTATAACACAAAATTTAGACTATTGACATTTTTTATTTTGTTGAATTGAAAATTTGTTCTAAACACACCAAATGTTGTGTACTTAGTACGTATGTACATATCTCAGGAATTATCCTTTGATTAATTAATTCAAAGCCTGAATTGAAACTTAAATTAACAATTTGGACTTTTGGTGGTTCGAAGTGGTAATTAGGGAAAATAACTTAAATGGTCCTGTTTTTTCTAAAATAGCAATAGTTCTTGAACTTTAATTAATTGCACAAATTTGGTTCTTCAACTTATATGTTTTGCAAAGTTAATCCCTTCACGGCTGTACGACAGAAATTCCTATGAGTTGATTGTTTGACGATGGGTATCAAACTTGGTATCATTAGTATTTAATATGTCAATATTAATTCTTATTAGGTTGGACTATATTCAAGACTTTTATGTGGATGTTCTCCATGTGAGATATTAGTCCATGAATTTAGGCATGGGAGGGAAAATAAAACTATGTAATTTTTTCAATTTTTTTTTTTGTAGAGAGTCCTTGTATTAGAATGTTTGAATAGTTGTAAAAAATAAAAAAACTGGAGTTCTGAAATATGTTATTTATATCATTTTTTCATTTTCATTTCTTTTGCAAGATTTGTCATCCAAACATACAATAGTAATCTTTTTCCCTTTCCCTACTACTTTATTTCAACACAAGAAAGAACTGGGGTAATTGAAGAATTCACTTTTCGTTACATTCTTTTCCTTTCCTTTTTTAATAAACAGGGCCTAATTGATCTGCAGAGTTGATCACTTAATCTGTGTTTTCCTTAGATTAAAGAAAACAAGAATATTGAACTAGGCTTTAGAAAGTTACAACCTTTGATTAGTTTCCGTGGCTGTTATTTATTTGGGAATTTTATGTGTCTTGACAACCTATATTTAGTGGGACATAAGTACGATATATTAACGTCAGAGTTGGCTACATCTTTTTCAGAGGGATCTGATTATTTGAGTATCTTTAAGGGGAATTACTTACAAATAGTACTTGAATTTTTGTGCCAGCATATGTTGCTGTTCTTGAAAGCGATTTTCCAAGCGTAAATTGATTTATGAAGTTCATCAATTGATGTTCTCCTTTGCGCATATGTCATGATTAGTGAACCAAAAACATATATTGTGTACTAGAATCCTGTAAATTTTTTGATTTGATTTGTAAATTTTTTTTAATTATTTTATAATTTCTTATCTTACCATTAATAAAACTAGAAGGAAAATTTAGTGTTGCTTTTTTTAAAATTTTATAGTCTGTCAAAGTTGCCCTTCGGATGAAGTTTCAACTGCTCACCACCCATAATTCCCTCATCTTTCTCTGCAAATAATGCTCAAAATATGTCCTCATACAATAATTTGTAGTATGCTGAGAATATAATTCTAATATTTAATTTTTGAAATCTACCATGCACATAGGGTGCGTTTGAATAACTAGTTGAATATTATTCCTGTTAGATTATATCTTGGATTTAACCTAAATTATTATTTTTTAATTGGAGTGTGTTTATTAGACATATGTATTATTGATAAAAGTTTAATATTGTAGATTATATTGGTCAAAAATTAAGACAAAAAATATACATAAATAAATATACATACATAAAAATTTAAGAATAGACAAATCCCGGTTTCTCGAGCCTAATGAATATAGCATCCAATTGAACTGGAACTTAACTTCTGGGTTCGTATTATTTAAGAGTTGAATTCAAGTCTGAGCTCAAAAATCGAATCGAGCCCAACACCATTACAATTTTTTTTATTGCATCCATTGTCAGCCTATTGCTATCCTCCACAAATGCCCAACACTCGATACAAAACGCTAAAGCCCACAAACTAAAACAAAGCTGTTGGAAAATAGAAACCGAAATTTATTTCTTTAATTTATTAAATAGCAATTCGTTTCAAAGTTTTATTGGTAGTATATACCCCATGTTTCCAAGAACGTTTTCGGCAGATTTCTTCTATCCTCGCTCAGTTCAGTTTTTGTTCTGGTCCAAATCTAAATTTGTTTTGCCTTTTTTTTACCCTTTTTATATATATCTGGTTATGGTGTTTTATGTTGTTTGCTTTATTCATTTTTTTCACCCCAAACATGAAGTACACTAAATCTTCAGCGATGGAGACCTTGATGCGACCAAGAAAAAGACGTAGATTAGTGAAGATGTTTACTTCTGACGATTATGATGAGGAGGTTCTTGAAGCACTCTTCAGTAATTCAAGAAACCTGAAGATGAAGGCCGAGTGCTGCTACTTGCCTAAAGAAAATTATCTTAAACCCTTAGGCGAAGATGCATGCTTCACCTGTGGACAACAACATACCATTGGAGTTGCTGATGGTGTAGGTAGTTGGGCGAAGAAGGGCATTGATTCTGGTTTCTACGCACGAGAGTTGATGGATAATACTGTTTCTTTTATTCAAGATCAGGGGTCAGAAATTGCCGTGGATCCCATGCAAGTCCTGAGTGAAGCGTTCTTGAATACTGAAGCTGAAGGGGAATCCACTGCTTGCATTATAACTCTCAAGGGCAATTTCTTGCATGCAGTGAACTTGGGCGACAGCGGATTCGTGGTGATCAGGGAAGGCAAGGTCGTGTATAGTTCACCAATTCAACAAAGCAGTTTTAATTGTCCGTATCAGATGGGAAACACCACCGGGTACCATGGTTCAATGTCGTGGTCTCGGTCGCGGTCGCAGTGCGTATCGTTCCACATCGGACTCGACGTCTCGGTCGCGGTCTCGATGAGACACACATTTTAAATCAATTTCTATTCTAAAAATTATAAATAATCATTCAAAATATAAAGAAAAGTATGCTACACAAAAATAACTAAAAAATAAGTAAATAAAATCTCTAAAATGTGTCCATTTTATCGATATAAAAAAACAATCTACATCTTTAAAAATGAATCACATTAAACAAAATGCAAAGATTTGAAAAAATGTCTAATAGTATTTTGAATGTTCACCTATCAATACGAAGTAGAATGACGATGCGGTTCAAAATCACTATCATTTTCCCCCGATGGATGGTAAAACAAATGTGGATCTGGAGCAGGTAACATATAAGAGCCATCTTGTGCATTCGTTGATTGTGAGGATTGACTTGGCATTCCATGATCATGATACGTGGGAATTGATTAATTGCCAGTGAATTCCGGAGCATAATGATAATATCCGAACCCTCGATAGTTAGCACTATCGTTAGTACGATCATAGCCAAAGCTATTAGATTCAAAAGAGGAGCTGTCATGATGTCTATCAATTGTTTGTTCATAATATCTGCCACCATGACTACTAGTAGAACTATCAACTTGTCCAGTTCCATCAAATAGACCATATCGGCTATAATAACCCGTATCAATTCCATATGATTGCTCGTAGCTATATTCCGATTGATTACTGCTCCAATCTTGACTAGAATCGTACTTAGAGTTCGGATCTATACTCAAATTTTGCATATGCTCTTCAACTCCTCTATGTCTTCGTGAGCTTGAAGGATAAGAGAAAGTATCTTGACTTGGAAACTCAGTTAATTTGTTGAGATATTCTCGTTGTGCTTCTATGCCTGGACGATAACCATGATCAGTGTCTTGAGTGGCATAATAATTATCTTGATCTCGAGCCCACGACGTACCTCTTGTTTGTTGGCTCTCTTGATCGTGACTTCCACTATATCTCAAAGAATTATCTTCTTCATTTCCATCACCACCATCATCACCATCATCATTGTCACTATCACTTTTATTGGACGAGGATGAAATAGCAACATGCCTACTCGTTTGTCCAACCTTACCTTTACCTTTATGCCTCTGAGATGATGATTGAATAAGATTTTTTTTGTTCCTCCTGGTAATAAATTGGGATAATGTATCACCGAAATCATCATCACTATCACGTCTATTGCCATCTTGACTTCTTTCTGATTCATGTTGGCGAATGCCTTCATCTAACCACTCGAGATTATCTTCAGATAAGGTAGGGCGATCATTTTCTCTTATCCATTCATCTAATATATCATCTTGATGAAAAATGTGATTCAAATCAATTGGGCTATAGAAGTCATCAATGTCCCTTTGATACATCATATTTTTCACCTTTAATCGCATATTATAATGCACAAAGACCAATTTATGCAATTTTTTAATTGCTAGACGATTGCGAAGCTTTGTATGAATTAAGGACCAAGTACTCCAATTTCTTTCGCAACCAAAGGATGTGCAAATTTGACTTAATATTTTCACTGCAATCTTTCTCAGATGTGGAGCATCTTCACCGTAATTGAGCCACCATTCAACTAAACAGACAAAATAATAATCAATTAGAATAATAATAATAATCTTAATATTATAAAAAATATTAACTTCATTCATATAACTTAAACTTAAATATATATTGAATTGAGCTCGAACCTGGTAAGGATTTCGACAATGCTCTTGTTGGAATAGAACTTCCAAATCCTCCTCTTTTCTCTGTAAAAATTTTGATCTACAAAAAATGACATATGCATATATGTTAAAATTCAAGAATTTGGTAATGCATGTGATCACTAATACATATAAATAAAATAATCATAAATATACCTCATTTAT
Organism: Mitragyna speciosa; assembly: GCA_024721245.1. Taxonomy (NCBI): domain Eukaryota; kingdom Viridiplantae; phylum Streptophyta; class Magnoliopsida; order Gentianales; family Rubiaceae; genus Mitragyna; species Mitragyna speciosa. The sequence goes on from JAMWEH010000292.1 coordinate 32,055, forward strand.
TGTATCAACTTGTGTATCCAAATCTGGCTCCAACTTTGTAATGACTCTTTTCAACCCTTTACGAACTTATTCAGTGTTATACTCATATGTTCCAGAGTATTGCAGGGTCGGATTTAAAAAATATGCTAAATAAAATAAAATTATAAAATTAATTAAACAAGTGAATACATATATAATGCCTATTTAAATTGCATATATTATTTTAAATTACCTGCTGCATGTAAATCACAATGTAATTGGTCATACCATCTGTTGTCAATCACATCCCAAATACTCCTCCAATTTTTTACCAACTTTTTAATGGCCATTTTTGCCCTATCCATGGCCTCATAAATAATTGGCAAGGTCGGTTTATTGTCTTGATCAACGGTCTTTAAGACTTTAACCAAAGGCTCCATTATTGCACAGACAAATCTGACTTTATTCCAAAACCTTTCGGATAGTATCAATTCAGCCACTTTAGCAGCTTCTCCTCTTCGTTTGATTGTGTTATTGACATCTATCCATTCATCTGAGGTACACATTTTTTTCAATTCTAGACAATGCCGAATAAGACTTTCCAAAGAAATGAATTCAGTAGCGAATCTTGTGATGCCGGGACGTAACAATTCCCTTTTTCTTGTATATGTCTTCATCAAATTCACTACTTTATCACTGTTGTATATGAAACTAGTGATCCTCTTTGCCTGTGCAATAGTTTGCTTCACCTCATCCATTTTGTCAATATCTTCTAACATCAAGTCAATACAATGAGCAGCACAAGGTGACCAATATAAATGTTTTCTTTTTTGCATTAGTAATTTTCCAGCTGCTTTCATACGAGATTCATTATCTGTCACAATCTGTACAATATGTTCTTCTCCTATAGACTCTACTACCTCATCCATTAATTTAAAAATATATTCTGCATTTTTTCTCACATTTGTGCAATCAACTGATTTATGAAATAGCATATGCCTATCACAGTATACCATAAAATTTATTATTGGGTACTTGGTGCGAGTACTCCAACCATCACATATAAGTGTGCAGCCAACAGTTGAAAATTTACCATAGATATCTTCCAAATATTTATAAACCTCTTCAAATTCTTCATCTAAATATTCATTTCCAATTTGATAAGCTGAAGGGCCTTTAATTCCAGGACCAGCTTTGCCAATTTCATCAATCATTGATTGGTAGTATGGATTATCAGCTGCATGGAATGGTACAACATTAAAATGAAAAAATTTTAAAATTGCCTTACCGACTCTCTTTATGTTTTCCCCCGCGAACATTGAATTGACTGACTTTTGTTTCGAAGGAAACATATGCGAGTCAACTCCTCTGGTTATGATTTCATCTGCTTGTCTAACACTGAAATTACGTGACAAACCCCTTTTACTTCTAGCAGTTGCTTGCTCCAAAGTACTACCACCCATATATTCTGAAGTAAAAGATGTTTAAAAAATAAAAAAATAAATAAATAATAATTTCAATGTATTTTAATAAATTGATGCGATAACTTCTATAACATTTTAATTTACAAATAATACCTGGTATAGATATGGATGATCGATTTCCAGACACTGAATGCCTTCGCTGCTCTTCAACAAATTGTAAGTATCGGCTCTCTCTCATTGCTCGCCTCATCTGCTTATCTTCCGATTCATCAATCTCATATACGTCTTCTTCCTCCTCGTCACCGTACATATTCTCCTCTTGCAGAGAGCTCAATATTTCTTCTTTTTTCTTCTTTAAGGTAGCTCTTTGAGCCTTACTAGCTGTTAAATGCATTTTTATTACATTTATAATTTCTCTTGAAGCTTTTGGACAAGGTTCAACTTGGCCTGTAATATGACCGACATGCTCCTTCAATCTTGTAATACCGCCATGCATTACTTTTCCACAATAATTACATCTCACAATTTTTCTATTTCCACCTACAGGTGTACCATGTTCCCAACCAATGTCCTTACTTGCCATTTCACCTGTTACATACGTCATCATAAATGTTTAGTATTAGTAATCTAGCAAAAAGTTATTACAAGTAATGAGTTGGTATTTGACAAAAGAACAATTATTATTTAGATTATGTTAGTAATTTGCAAATCTTATTTACATATTCACTTGTTTGTATGATCATTAGTCTAATTTTTAAAAATATATTTTTACTAAGATTTAAACAATAATATATATTTTATATGTGTGTGTGTGAGTGAGTGTATTATAATAATAATACATAAACAAATCTAGAATATAATATATATATATATATATCAAAACAATAATATATATACATATGAAAAATATATAAAAAATAAAACATTATAAAAATAAAAAACAATAATACACACATATCAAGGATAATATATATATACACACACAAATGCGTGTATATATATGTGCGTGTGTGTATTACAATAATAATACATATAAGAATCCAGAATATAATATATATATATATATATCAAAACAATAATATATATACATATGAAAAATATATAAAAAAATAAAACATTATAAAACAAAAAACAATAATATACACATATCAAGGATAATATATATATACACACACTAACACGTGTATATATATGTGCGTGTGTGTATTACAATTAGAATACATATACAAATTCAGAATATAATATATATATATATATATCAAAACAATAATATATATACATATGAAAAATATATAAAAAATAAAACACCCTAAAAACAAAAAA
>JAMWEH010000305.1:0-34846 GCA_024721245.1 Mitragyna speciosa
TTTTTCATCTTTAAAAAAAATTAAAAGTATTTTAGGATATTTAGTTGGTGTTTTTGGGATACATTATCAAAATGGATTTATTTTGTTACTAAAAATATAAACACGAGGGGTGTCAGTGTAATATTCAAAACCTGAAGGGAGGTAAGACTAATTATGATGCGAAATTAGAAAAGAATTAAAAAAAATCCCAATCACACAATGTACAAGATAAATTTGGCGAGAAATTTAAAGCTAATAAATGAAAGAGAAACCATTCAATTGCTAATTAAACAATGTAACATATCATACCTTAAATTCACCTATAATGATAATTTATAAATATACTAGATAAATAAAAATACTAATTAGATTATATGTGGAATATTACACATGTCAATTTACCTAGGAATATAAGAACAAAATTTTAAGAAAAGGAAAATATATGCTGATCAGGATATAGGATGGATCCGGGCTTCATAAAGTATCAATACAGTATATTATATAAATTTTCTACGATATAAATAATGCACCAAAGAAACAAATCACCCCACAAATCACAGTCCTGTTTCCACCACAAGAACAAAATATTACCAAGGTGACCCTTCATTTTCAACCTTTTCTCCTCACAATGCTATTACTGCCGTTTGTCTTCCTTAGCTCAGAAGCGGGGAAATTTGGCCGCCCGCATGAAGCAGACCCAAATGACCATCGGGTCAAAGAACTTGCGGAATTTGCAGTCAATTTGCACAACAAAGAGGCCAACACCAACTTGGTTTTTCAGACTGTTGTTAGAGAAGAGATCCAAATTGTCTCTGGCGTGAACTACAAGATTGTTCTTCAAGCCAAGGATGGCAATGAATTTCATCAATACGAGGCTTATTTTTATGACAATCAATGGAGTTGGGTGAACGTTACCAAACTCGTATACTTTAAAGAAATAAGTCCAAATTTGGCACCTGAGAATCAGTGAAACAGTGAAAAAGAAGTGAAGGTAAAGGAGAACTGAAAAATATAATTGTATTGCAAATGCTAAATATTTGATCTCTTGTTTATTAATAAGTTAAGAAAATTTGGAGGGAAGCAAAAAAGGATATCCAAACATGTGGCTTCCTTTTTGCAGGTTGTAGGCTTCTTGAAAGAAATAAAACATACAAAAGAGAATTCATGTTATATTGACAGTAGCCAATTTTGTTTAACTCAAGCTGACGAAATATTCCAACATTAAAGTTACTTTTACTTGTTTTATGATTAATTTTAAGAGATTATTGGAAATCAATTAAAAATGAAAAAAATATTTTTCTAAATAAAAAATTAAAATCTCCAGTTACCTTACCCTGTTGGAATTTTTAAGGTTATTTAAGCAAGAATAAGTTTAAAACAGACACGCATAAGTAGGCATCACAATCATACTAATATATTATTTGATGAAACTATTTTAAATATTGATAGTAGTACATGTTTAAAAGCATATTACTGCTGCAACTGTTCTATCTCTGCACAAGTCCCCAACTTCTTCGACAGCTTATTCTTAGGTGAGCGGGTTAATGAATCCTACCTGTAGACTCAATGATGATGGAGACTGAGCTACTAAGGCCCGGTGGAGTTCAGTCAGCTTTGGTGGCTCTAATATCTAATGTTGGATCTACGGCCCCATCCTAGAAATATCACACCTTTACATCTTTTCCCAAAGCATGCATGTCGAGTAAAAAGCTTAATCAGTGAATTTGAGTTTTTTGGCCCCAAAAAGAAACAGAGAATTCGAGATTCTTGATGTGGTGCTTAAATTATTAAAAAAAAAAAACTTAAATAGTTATAAGTATTCTGTGCATTCGCATTTATAAAGTAAATCGCGAAACTTGTGTACTTGAATGTTCAGCAACTTGATTTTACACTGCATTTCAATTGTCAAAACTAATGAACAAAAAGCGTGGATAAGCAAAGACATAAATCGGTCAAACTTTAAGTCACAAAAGTAGATGGCATCTCTTTTGAATGATCTGTGTATTTTTTTTCTTGCATTTTAGAATTCAAAAAAGTGTACCTGATGAGTTATAACAAACAGAAGATTAAAAACAGTTTCACGTAGACATTTTCATATAACCAGTTTAAAAATAAAGATTTATTAGGGCAAGCGGATGCCTACTTAATTGTTCAACTATTAAAGGAGTTTTATTTGTTCTCTATTACTATTTCTTAAAAATCTAGATAATTGGCAAGTTTGACCAAGGTGTTGCAACAAGTACAGCTAATGATACAAAAAATAGATAAAACAAAGAGGGTAGCTATTAACACATCATTCAATAAAAAAATTTTTCAATAATGTCACTTCCGTTTACACTCCCAAAAAAGGGCATATGAATTAAGGATAAATGTGTAGACAGATTATCTTTAGCATTCTCACAAATTTTTTGATATTGAGGCTAACTCGTTGAAATAGAATAATTCAAAGAAGTGAATTTGTTCAAATTTATATGACCTATAACACAAATAGAACAATTTGATATGAGCTAGTAGTAAATTATGAATTTATATCACTTACGTAATTACATATATATCTATATAAACTAGTACTAAATGCAATTCAATAGAGTGAATTTATCTCATTTATATAGTAACGCTTATATCCATGTTTGAACCTATAAAAACTCTCTTTCATACAAACAAAGTATCTGCTACACTATTCGCATTTAACTCTAATAAACATACTTTGTGAGGTGCAAATGGATTTCAAAATCATCAACAAACTGTTTCTTGCATTTGTCCTTATATTTACAAGCTTTTCTTACCACATTGTTTCTATTCGCCAACATGAACTAAACATGAATCAGAGCTTTGAAACGTTCATATCTACGAAAGCAAACCTATGCATTTTTTTCAGTTATATTTCCAGAGTGGTCTACCATGATTTTAAAGGTGCATTATGAATTACACCATAATATATTTCTTTCTTTCTATTTTAATCCTTCATTGAAAGAAAAATACCACATATGAAAAAATGATATCGGAAAAGAAATGGGAAGAAATTGCTCAAAAAATGAAAAGTTTTGTAGTATAAAGAAATGAAAAACAAATCATAAGCCCAAATATGCAAAATGTAAGAACATTAAAAATCATTCTGTCATGGATTATAAGTTTTTATCTATTATTAATTTAGAGTGCAAAGAGCAAATGACATCAAAATTCAGGGATATAAACCGTAATTAACCCCCTTTTTATCCACTAATTCTCAATCAAATGATGTAAGATAAATCGGAAGTCCCGCGTAAGTTATGTTCTTTCAATTAAGCCCTCCATGAGTTACTTACTGTTAGTGAATTACTTTTCAATTAACATAGTTTCGAGAACTGAATTGGAACACTTTTACAAGTTTAAAGGATAAATTGGGACTTTAAAGTTTGAGAGAATAATTGAGTTTTTTTTGTCACTTTAAGGGATTGAATTAAAGTGAATTCCTTAAAAAAGTGAGAGCATTAGCATATAGCTAGGGATTAGAAATTGTTTCATATTTAAGGGTAACTCATTCGTATTTTTTTGTTAAAAGAATTATAGGGAAGATAAAAGTGAGAAAAAAGAATACAAACGATGAGAATTGAAAACCATTCTTCTAAGATGAGAAATAAAGCATAATTTGTGTATAATATATGTACCAAAATTATCAGAATGTCAAAGCTAATAAGTTTGTATTGGAAAAATTATGAAAATTTAAACATATTAGTTATTCTAACTTCATAAAATATATAATATCTTTGCTTTATTGAATAGTCATGTTTCTAATTTTCTTTTGATGTCTCAAAATATGTGTCATGTTTCTAAATTTTATATTTCTTTAGAAAATTATTTAAATTGTTTTCATTTACTCGTTCTTTAAAATTTTGAATTTGAATTTCATATTTGACGGGTAAAATGGTTAAAAAAGCTCTCACATCACAATCAATAAATTGTTGCTAAAAGGTTAAATTTTTAAGAAATGATGGCCAAATTGGGATGGAAGGAGTAAAATGATTTTTTAGTACATTAATATTAATACTGCTAAAATAAATAAAATTTAAAAGAAGTGAATTTATGTATCACTTAATTTGGAATCAAAATAAATGGAATTTAAAAGCTAAATTGTAAACAACAAAAATTGATAAAAATAGATATTTGAAAATTAGGATGTACTTGAGGATAATTTATCATTAGAGATGTATGTCAGGGCAGAAGAAAAGAACTTAGGGAGTGTTTCAGAGAGGGGAATTGGTGTCAATGCACTTATTGTTGATATTTGAGACACAACTATTATTATCCTTCACTCGGAATGAAAGTGAATAATTGGAGGTCTCTATAATTTCTTTCAAAATACTAAATGGGATACAAGAATCTATACATATATTAATCTGTATACATACCTATTTTTAATTATATTGAGTATGTTGAGTGTTGGTTATCATGAAACTTCTTTAATCAAAATACACAGCCATTTGGTAAAGCAGCAACCTTAAGGCAATTTAATTTTTGACTGTATACTTATTTTACAAATAAATTCCTCGAAAGAAGTTTTTCATTCAATCATATAAAACGGGATTGGGATTTCTTGTTATATGTTAATTTTTAATTCACTTACAATTCATTTGAATGAGTTCTTTTTTATACAATAATAAATATGTACACAACTTACTTGGCCATGCATCTTTTTCATGTATTTTTTTCCTTAACCTAAAGCATGAATATCAGCTAAAGCCTAATTTGTGAATTTGAGTTTCTTGTTGTGGAGCTCAAATAATTGAAAAAAAAAACTTATTCTATGTATCTGCATCTTGAAAGACAGATTGCAAAACTTGAACGTGAATTTAAGCAGCTTATTTTTAAAAGTACATTGTCACAACAATGTACGTAAGATATAGTTTTCAGATATTCTATCTTAGAGCATAGTAATAACGCAGTAAATGGACTTTAAGGCAGTTTGTATCACTTGTATAATAAATAAAATTCAAAGAAGTGAATTATATTACTTATACAAAACGCATAAATCTCCTATAAAGCTCTTTTCCAAAGAACCAGGATATGCATTGTATTATTCACATTTAAGTCTTAACTAAACATACATAGTGAGGTGCAAAATGTATTTCCAGCTTATCAACAAATTGTTTCTTGCATTTGTCCTGGTATTTGCAAGCTATTCTTATAATGTCAATTCTGTTAGCCAACCTGAACTGAACACGAATCAGATCTTCGAAACTTACATATCTACTTACAAATGCACATATGCAGATGCAATTGAGAAAAACAGGCGTTTTGAGATATTTAAGAAGAACGTAGAATTCATTGAATCTTTCAACAGTGATCCAAATATGTCTTACAAGTTAGGTATCAATAAATTTGCGGACCTAACGAACGAGGAGTTTTCAGCCATTATACTGGTCATGAGATGTCTGGCTTCCAACCAAAGTCGCCATTCAAAACAACAGGTTTTAAGTACCAAAATCAAACTGAGGTTCCTCCCAGTGTTGACTGGAGAGAAAGAGGGGCTGTTACAGAGGTTAAGGATCAAGGATCCATTTGTGGTAAGATAGAAAGTTCATTATCCAAAAGAATACATAAAAACAACCAAACACCACGAACTTTAAAAAGGGAAAATGGGAAAAAAAAAAAAAAAAGAGTTTGTCGAATAGAATCTTATTATAATTATAGAAAAATAACATCAGTCATAGGTTTTGTTAGACTAATCTTTTTTTTTTTTTTTTTTTTTGACATTCATTTCTGCAAGTATACGTTTCTCTAAAATTAATTTTGTATTGTTTATTTGTCAATAAAACATATAGGTACTTGTTGGGCATTTTCAGCTGTTGCAGCCGTAGAAGGGATAAACCGGACTGAAAACAGGAAACCTGATTTCACTATCTGCACAACAACTTATGGATTGTGACAACGGAAGTTATGGCTGTAAAGGTGGTTATGTGAATTCTGCATTTGAGTACATTATTAGAAACAAAGGCCTTGTGTCTGAGTCTGATTATCCATATGTGGCATCTAAAGGCACTTGTAAGAGTACATCACCACCAATGGTTACAATTACTGGTTATGAGAATGTACCTCAGAATGATGAAGTTGCCTTAATGAATGCTGTGGCCAACCAACCAGTATCGGTGAGCATTGACCCCAATAATTCTGCGTTCCAGTTCTACAAAAGTGGTATATTTTCTGGTTCTTGTGGAACAAAATTGGAACATCAATTGACCATAGTAGGTTATGGAGCAACCAGTGATGGCACAAAGCATTGGTTGCTCAAGAATTCTTGGGCAACTGATTGGGGAGAAAATGGATACATCAGGATGCTAAAAGATATTAATGCGAAAGAAGGACTATGCGGTTTAGCCATGCAACCTTGCTATCCGGTTGCTTGAAAAATCTCCAAAACGCACAAGAGCATTAAATTACTATCTCTTTATAGAATTCTTGTGTCCTTTTCTAGATTTGTTGTAGTCAATGTTCTTCTATTGCCATCGTGCGGCTTCATTCAGCTAAGATTTGAACCAACCGTTTTAGAAATTTTGTAAGTAATGAATGAAATAGTAGTGTTATGTCGTTAATCTTTAATTCGTGTCCATGTTTACTTCATCCACTCAAATTCTTTTCAATTAATGGCTTTATATCCGTAAAATTCCACAATCTCCATAATTATTGCAAACAAAAATACCTAAGATTATTGCAAACTCACATCATCTGTTACCAGGAATAATATCAATTCTTTCTTTTTCCATTTGTGAAGCTGTATGCTCTTTCCCCCCATATTTAATACTTTAATATGCATGCATTTTTTTCCTTTAGATAATACTATAATTTAACGCCTGCAAAATACGAGTAAAAAATGTTCAAAGAAGTAAACATAAGGAATGTTAAAAGGATAGGTGACCAAAGATAAAAAAATGTTCAATCTCAAGAATAAAAAACTATTACATATCCAGACTCTAGTAGCATCATAGACATTGCAATTTTGAAAGTTACCTACATATACAACCCTAATTTTAGTGCCCAACTAATGTATGAGATTTTAGAAGATAGCTCAAATAAAAATTTCTAAATTGTAGGGATTATAAAGGATAGGAGCATTAGTTTTAAGAAATCGATGAAGCATTGAAAGTGTCTACAACTCTCAAAATCATAATATACTATTTTTCTTACAAATTTTAATTGAGGAAAAAAAAAGGTCACTGCTTTGGACGGTTAAGTTGCATACTTGATTTTATACGACTGACATTATGCAGTAAGAGTAATCAAAATCTTATACCAAAACACGTCTAAAATTGTGATAGTAAGGACCTTTTGGTCATTGGCCATTTTGGGAGATTGTGTAATATTTAGAAAGTTAGAGGACTAATTAGCAAATTTCATGATTTTGATTTTTATCCCCAAATGACCTAGGTTTTCACCATTCTCAATTTTCTTCTCCTTGGCTTCTTTCTTTCACTTCTAAAGACTTTCCATCCCTCCCACTTGAAGGGAACCTTGAAGGCCACCACTCTCCAAAGGAAGCAAGCAACAATTCCTTTGATTCTTTCAACCAAGGTATTTCTTTTCTCAAAGCTAATTTCTTTCTTAGTTTTGCTATGTGATGTGGTGGTAGAGTGAGTAGTTAATGTTTCTTGGTTGGATACCATTGGATGATTTTATCCCTTAACTTGATGTTTGATTGTGGTAGTGTAAATGCTTGTGAGTTATGATGGATGTGTGAGGTGGGTGAGTTAGAAATTTGAAGAATTGGGTATGAGATTTTGGTGGATCTTGTGTGATTTTGAGAATGATCCATGCTTATGTTGCTTAAGATGTTAAGATAGTGTTTCCTTACCATTTTATGCCTTATTTGAATCTATTGTGGTGTTAGATTGTGTTGGGTTGAGTTGAGAAGTCGAATTTTGGATTTTGAGCAGTTGCAGGCCGTCTTGCTGGGTTCATCCGCGGTGCCACCCGCACCGCGGATGAGACCGCGGCTCGTAGCAGCAGCCTCTCTGGGCTCATCCGCGGTGCCACCCGCTGCCGCGGATGAGACCGCGGATGAGGGGCCGCTTGCTCTGACCTGAGCCGCGACCTCAGCCGCACCGCAGCTGGAGTCACGGCTGGGTACTGTATCTGAGCCGCGGCGTGACGCCGCGAGTCAGTACAGTTTTGTCTCTTTTCCTCTTTTTGCGTGTTAAGATAGGTTTAAGCCTCTTTTATGGTTTCTTAATAGAATCAGTATGTGATACAAGTCTTCCTTGTGTGTTATAGGCGACGAAGGACTTTATCTCTACTCGGACTACCTAAATTAGTCTTGGAGTGAGGTAAGTAGTATTTGATTCTCTTTGCTTTGGAAATGCTTTTGATGATGATAAATGACTTAGATAGTACTTTCTCTATATAAATGGGCTTATGTTTGGTTACTTTGATTTTCTATGACACAAGATATGTGGTCTAATGAATTCTTTGAATGAACATATGAATGAGCTCTTGTATGTGAAATGGGTATATGACGGGACTAGTTCCCTAAATTGGTAATGGTAGTAAATCATTTTGAACCGTACTAACCGGGTTATAGTTAGTTTTGTACCGCTCCAACCGGGTGGTAGTTGGTTTTGAACCGCGTTAACCGGGTTATAGTTAACAACTGGAATTCCAGGGTCATGTGTCCACTAACTGCTTGAGCTCTCTTTTCTTTGAATTGCCTTATGCAATGTTTGGGATGTGTATGGTTTTTGACTTGACCACATGTTATGATGTTTATGGCTTTGATGTTGGTTTGAATTGTACTTAGGTATAAATGACAAACTTAAGCCCCAAAGAGAACCTTTACTACTTACTGGGTGATTATATCACTCACCCCTTTTTGTTTTACCCCGCAGGTGAGGAATTTGTTGAAGGTGATTGGACCGATTTTTGGGCATCATAGTCATAGCTAGGATAGACTTGAATGAGGTTATTTTTGATAGCATTGATGTATAGCCATATTTTGTATGGATTAGATTATACATACTTTCCCATCTATTTTTGTCATGGGGAAAGAGAAGTGTAATGAAGGTTGTATATCATTTGGTGATGAATGAAATGGATTCTTTTGGGCATTTTGATATTTTGGAGCCTTATGCTATGTTTAGACGATAATTGTTTTGATTTAGCCTTGTGTCCTAGCGTAGCCTAGGGCATGGCGGGTGCCACGTCTCGGGCACGGGGCGTGACAAAAATTATAGGCTTTTCAAAAGTAATCAAAAGGTATTTACCAAAACAAGTTTAAAAAGTTGGCTTTTCAAAAAAAAAAAGTTTAAAATATAACCCCGTATTTGGTAATTTAGAATAGTCCAGAATAGAAAGGCCTTTCTATCCAAAATAGACTGAAAAAATTTTTACAATCTAATGTTTAGTAACCAAAATTAGAATTGAATGCCTATCTCTTTTCCAATAATGGAATCAAATTTATATTAATTTGATTTAATTACCCTGAATTCTTGTACCGAAATTTATCATATTTTTATTTTGTTTTGTATGCGGTATCCATTATTTTTATGCCTACAAGCAACTTTAACATTTTGTATTTTAAGATTATTGATATTCTTATTAAAACTAAGTTAGTTGTACTCTTTAATTAATTTTAAAATTTTCTATAATTATCAACATTATAATTAAGAATGTGAAAAAAATTAGTAATGAAACCAAACACTCATATCCTTTGTTTTTACTTTTAATTTATAGGAAGCTTAATTTTTGCACATTTGCATAAAAAGTTAAAATAGTACCTGAAATATTTTTATAGCAAAAAAGAAAAAAATTCTAAGCACGTACATATTAATTCATTGTTATTTAAAAATCATAAACAATTATTAAATAGGAGTTAAATTGTAAAAAATAGAAAAAACAAAATTTGATAATAATAGATTTTGACTGAAATTTAAGGCAACAAAAAAAGAAAAAGAAATTATTTTTTCAATAAACTATTTAATATTTATTGAATGAAACAAAAGCCATTTTATTACTAATAAAATTATGAAACGTATGGATGCATAATAAATACTATCTATCACAAAATCTAAGGCAAATAAATAAATATAAACCATTAATAACACGTCCAAAAAGGTAACGTGTACATACATGATAACTGATGTCTATATTTATCTTTTCAAATTTGTATCACGTAAATTGTTGTTTGAACCATGTTTGTGCATAAGATAATATAAATGGAATATGTAACCTCCTCATTTATTTATCCTTATAGGTATATCTAAAAGATAATAATTTAAATAAGATGATATTGAGCATGCCATTAGGTTTATCTCATCGATTATACCATTATATCTGAAAATGTATACATTTGAAAACTTACACCGTTATTAAGTTTGAACGAATTTTATTTTTTAAAACACATCGAAAATATTATATTCCCATATAAATCTAGGGGATTGGATTATTAATTTTATACATATATCAACTAAGTAGTAAAATAAATAAAGTTTTTTGAACGAATTTTATTTTTTAAAACATATCGAAAATATTATATTTCGATATATATCTAGTACATTGGATTATTAATTTTATACATATAGCAACTAACCAGTAAAATAAATACAGTTTTTAGAAAAACAAAATAAAAGCTCCCGTGAGTAAAATTTCTTTCTTTTATGGAACATAATGGTTAATTAACGTTTGAAGGAAAAATATGTTTAAAAATATTTGGTTGCTGAAAATACAATATAAATAACACTCGAACGAATTAAACCCATGCCAAAATCACTGTTTTGTTGCCTCCAACATAATTCTGTAAGCACATGTCCGAAAAAAAATTAACATAATAAAATGGCTCTCCATTTTCACCCTCTACTCCTCACAGTTATAATACTACCATTTGCCTTCCTTTTATCGGAAGCCAAATATATTTTAGTTGGCGGTTGGAATTGAAATACCCGCGCCCAATGTCATGGGCTTAAGTGCAAAATAAGGAAAATATATTTTAGGGCCTTTTTAGAGTTTTGGAGTAATATAAAGGAGCCCTAACAAAATAAATAAATAAATATAAAGAAGTCGTTTCTATTCAGCAGAAGAAAACGACGTTTATTTACCTATTTTCCACAAATTGACTCTCTACATTCTTCAAGATCAAAATCGAGAGGGAAGCCAAGATTTTGTAGATCCAGAAGCTTTAGACTATTCTCACGATCCCTACAACGGTCAAGGTAAGTCTAGTTCTTGTTTTCAAGTTTTATCAATTGGTTTAGTTAGAATTGGTTTGTAGAATATTTGGGATTTAGAAATTTTAGGGGGGTTGATTATTATACTTTATTTTAGAATTTTAATTGGAGGTGATTGTAGATTTACAGGGTTGATAAATTGGTTTTGTGTTTGCTGGAAAAAAAAAAGGGTGCTGTGGCTTTTTGGATTCGTACGGCACAGATTTGAAAAATTTGGTATTGGAGTAGATTTATGGTTGTTTGAGCAAATTGTAATAAGCATTGGTGGACAAAACGAAATTTGATAGCCAAGGGAATAATTAAACAATGATTCTGCTGAACATGCATTTGTTTTTGGCTCTTTGATTTCGTTAGCAGAAAGAGAGGAAAAAAAAAAAAAAAGAGAATCTTGGTTGTCAAAGCCATGGCCATTGGTCACGGCCTTGGGAAGAAACTGGAAGTCTTTGACTTCCTAAATCCATTGGAAGCTTTTTGTTTCTTTATCAAGTAAGCCATTGTCGTGGGTTTTTCATTTAGTTGCAATTGGTGGGCCGTGTGTGCATCAGAAGTTGAGGCTCCTTGTTTCGTTAGAATATGGCAGTGAGATGTAAATCACAGTTTGGTGGCCTACAACAACGAGAAAATATATGTATGGGAATTATCACCTTGAATCGAATTGTGTTGGTAATTTGTTAATTAACTTCGTAAGTCAACCTTTAGTTTTGGATCAGATTATATTTTAGTACTATTAAGTTATCAAATAAGAATAACTAGGTTTTCATAATAATTTGCAGACTTTAGAATTAAAATTTGTCTAAGTTTTTAATCGGAAAGTATGGATGATAAGTATTTCTTTTCTCTTTTTTTTAGGCTTATAAATTTTAGAACTATTTTGTAGCGTAGGAGTTCTTAGTATTTTATTTTATATATTGATATAAGTAATAAAGTGAAATTGCACGTTATTTCTATTGTCAATAGGTGGTGAGTATTTTTCGGATCAAGGTTATTTGAGTTAGAGAATTTGGTTGGACTTTAAGGTAAATGGTTCCTACCCTTTCTCATGTTTTGGAAAATTCCTTGCGTATGTATATATTTATTTCTTTCGTGAATATTTTCGTAAGATGAAATTCAGAATGGGCATGTAATATGTGCGAAAATTTCCTTCATATATCGTGGCATTTTGATTATTTATATGTATGTGTATGTGTATGTGTGATGTGTGAATGTATGACATGTTATGATTTGGCTCTGATTATTCTTTGTACACCAGAGAGAACTAGTTCTCGATATACCTACCTGACGGTGAGTAGTCAGGCCATGCACGTATGTTTATGACCCTCCTAACTGGGGAAAAGTTAGGTTAGATATCTAGTACGACTAGTTCCTACGTTGAAAAATCTGAGCCTTTATATATATATGTATGAACATACATGTATGTAATGAACTATGCTTTGTTTAATATGCCACGACTTTGTTATGTATTATATATTATTACTATGTGTGATTATGGTTAGTGTGTAATGGAATGAATGCATGTATTATAAATATATATGTATATATGTAACTGCCCAGACTGGTGAGAAAGGGACGGAATTGCTTACTGAGCGTGTTGGTTGCTCACCCCACTTATGTTATTTATTTTGCAGGTGATTTTAGTCCGGATTAGGCAAGCAAGACATTTAGCTTCGCAATAGAAGTTTATCTATTTTTATTGAAAAATTTTTAAGTTGGTGAGCCAAAGACAATAGTTTATTTCATGTTTAGTGTTATTTATTTCAGCTAAGGAAGTTTGATGACTTCGTGGATGTTAAAATTTTATATTTAGAGGATTTTTATATTGATTGGAGTATTTTAATATTTTATGATGTCTATGATTTAGAATTACTTTGATAATTTTCGAGCCTTGCGTATTGGGTGAACCTAATACGCAGCGTGTTACACCCGGGCGCGGGGTGTGACAGGAATCCTATAGACCCAAACGTTTCTCGTGTGACGGAGATGGCAAAGTTCGCAATCAATTGGCATAATGCAGTAAACCTTACCAGTTTGCAGCTCCAAAAGGTGCTTAAAGCAGAGACTAATGCTGGCAATCAATCCCAAGACCCACTGGGATCCCATGCCCATATTTAATTTGGGCAGGATGGGTATCAATAATATGGGATTGGACTTATTTGGGATTATACCCATTAAAACCCCATTAAATATGGGCATGGTTGGGAAATGATTAGAATTCTCATACCCAAATATAAACAAATCTTGAAATGATTTGTATTTGATCATATCTACTTCTTCGATACTCTCTCTTGAAAGAATCTTTCATTTTACGTTGCATTAACAAAATATCTATCATCCTTTATTTGTTTTATTAGTTTTTAACATTTTTTTTCAATAACAGTAGAATACCCATTTTTTCAAGAATAGACAAGTTGTAAATCTATTTTTGCATTCTTAGCTTATTCATTTTGCCCTCTTCGATTCATCTATTTCTCCTATGAATATTATGTTAAATTTTACCTCTTAACATCAATTTTGTGTGGTTAAATTGATTTTTGTACTAAAAAAATTCATGTAAATTTTATATGTTTAGTACATTAATTTCAGTTCAACCTTGTTCTTAGAGAAATTAGTCTTTATATTTTGGATTTCATCGAAAATATTATATTCCCATATAAATCTAGGGGATTGGATTATTAATTTTATACATATATCAACTAAGTAGTAAAATAAATAAAGTTTTTTGAACGAATTTTATTTTTTAAAACATATCGAAAATATTATATTTCGATATATATCTAGTACATTGGATTATTAATTTTATACATATAGCAACTAACCAGTAAAATAAATACAGTTTTTAGAAAAACAAAATAAAAGCTCCCGTGAGTAAAATTTCTTTCTTTTATGGAACATAATGGTTAATTAACGTTTGAAGGAAAAATATGTTTAAAAATATTTGGTTGCTGAAAATACAATATAAATAACACTCGAACGAATTAAACCCATGCCAAAATCACTGTTTTGTTGCCTCCAACATAATTCTGTAAGCACATGTCCGAAAAAAAATTAACATAATAAAATGGCTCTCCATTTTCACCCTCTACTCCTCACAGTTATAATACTACCATTTGCCTTCCTTTTATCGGAAGCCAAATATATTTTAGTTGGCGGTTGGAATTGAAATACCCGCGCCCAATGTCATGGGCTTAAGTGCAAAATAAGGAAAATATATTTTAGGGCCTTTTTAGAGTTTTGGAGTAATATAAAGGAGCCCTAACAAAATAAATAAATAAATATAAAGAAGTCGTTTCTATTCAGCAGAAGAAAACGACGTTTATTTACCTATTTTCCACAAATTGACTCTCTACATTCTTCAAGATCAAAATCGAGAGGGAAGCCAAGATTTTGTAGATCCAGAAGCTTTAGACTATTCTCACGATCCCTACAACGGTCAAGGTAAGTCTAGTTCTTGTTTTCAAGTTTTATCAATTGGTTTAGTTAGAATTGGTTTGTAGAATATTTGGGATTTAGAAATTTTAGGGGGGTTGATTATTATACTTTATTTTAGAATTTTAATTGGAGGTGATTGTAGATTTATAGGGTTGATAAATTGGTTTTGTGTTTGCTGGAAAAAAAAAAAAGGGTGCTGTGGCTTTTTGGATTCGTACGGCACAGATTTGAAAATTTTGGTATTGGAGTAGATTTATGGTTGTTTGAGCAAATTGTAATAAGCATTGGTGGACAAAACGAAATTTGATAGCCAAGGGAATAATTAAACAATGATTCTGCTGAACATGCATTTGTTTTTGGCTCTTTGATTTCGTTAGCAGAAAGAGAGGAAAAAAAAAAAAAAAGAGAATCTTGGTTGTCAAAGCCATGGCCATTGGTCACGGCCTTGGGAAGAAACTGGAAGTCTTTGACTTCCTAAATCCATTGGAAGCTTTTTGTTTCTTTATCAAGTAAGCCATTGTCGTGGGTTTTTCATTTAGTTGCAATTGGTGGGCCGTGTGTGCATCAGAAGTTGAGGCTCCTTGTTTCGTTAGAATATGGCAGTGAGATGTAAATCACAGTTTGGTGGCCTACAACAACGAGAAAATATATGTATGGGAATTATCACCTTGAATCGAATTATGTTGGTAATTTGTTAATTAACTTCGTAAGTCAACCTTTAGTTTTGGATCAGATTATATTTTAGTACTATTAAGTTATCAAATAAGAATAACTAGGTTTTCATAATAATTTGCAGACTTTAGAATTAAAATTTGTCTAAGTTTTTAATCGGAAAGTATGGATGATAAGTATTTCTTTTCTCTTTTTTTTAGGCTTATAAATTTTAGAACTATTTTGTAGCGTAGGAGTTCTTAGTATTTTATTTTATATATTGATATAAGTAATAAAGTGAAATTGCACGTTATTTCTATTGTCAATAGGTGGTGAGTATTTTTCGGATCAAGGTTATTTGAGTTAGAGAATTTGGTTGGACTTTAAGGTAAGTGGTTCCTACCCTTTCTCATGTTTTGGAAAATTCCTTGCGTATGTATATATTTATTTCTTTCGTGAATATTTTCGTAAGATGAAATTCAGAATGGGCATGTAATATGTGCGAAAATTTCCTTCATATATCGTGGCATTTTGATTATTTATATGTATGTGTATGTGTATGTGTGATGTGTGAATGTATGACATGTTATGATTTGGCTCTGATTATTCTTTGTACACCAGAGAGAACTAGTTCTCGATATACCTACCTGACGGTGAGTAGTCAGGCCATGCACGTATGTTTATGACCCTCCTAACTGGGAAAAGTTAGGTTAGATATCTAGTACGACTGGTTCCTACGTTGAAAAATCTGAGCCTTTATATATATATGTATGAACATACATGTATGTAATGAACTATGCTTTGTTTAATATGCCACGACTTTGTTATGTATTATATATTATTACTATGTGTGATTATGGTTAGTGTGTAATGGAATGAATGCATGTATTATAAATATATATGTATATATGTAACTGCCCAGACTGGTGAGAAAGGGACGGAATTGCTTACTGAGCTGTGTTGGTTGCTCACCCCACTTATGTTATTTATTTTGCAGGTGATTTTAGTCCGGATTAGGCAAGCAAGACATTTAGCTTCGCAATAGAAGTTTATCTATTTTTATTGAAAGATTGTTTAGTTGGTGAGCCAAAGACAGTAGTTTATTTCATGTTTAGTGTTATTTATTTCAGCTAAGGAAGTTTGATGACTTCGTGGATGTTAAAATTTTATATTTAGAGGATTTTTATATTGATTGGAGTATTTTAATATTTTATGATGTCTATGATTTAGAATTACTTTGATAATTTTCGAGCCTTGCGTATTGGGTGAGCCTAATACGCAGCGTGTTACACCCGGGCGCGAGGGTGTGACAGGAATCCTATAGACCCTAAACGTTTCTCGTGTGACGGAGATGGCAAAGTTCGCAATCAATTGGCATAATGCAGTAAACCTTACCAGTTTGCAGCTCCAAAAGGTGCTTAAAGCAGAGACTAATGCTGGCAATCAAT
The DNA here is from genome assembly GCA_024721245.1 of Mitragyna speciosa. Lineage (NCBI taxonomy): Eukaryota > Viridiplantae > Streptophyta > Magnoliopsida > Gentianales > Rubiaceae > Mitragyna > Mitragyna speciosa. The sequence goes on from JAMWEH010000305.1 coordinate 16,694, forward strand.
CCCAAGACCCACTGGGATCCCATGCCCATATTTAATTTGGGTGGGATGGGTATCAATAATATGGGATTGGACTTATTTGGGATTATACCCATTAAAACCCCATTAAATATGGGCATGGTTGGGAAATGATTAGGATTCTCATACCCAAATATAAACAAATCTTGAAATGATTTGTATTTGATCATATCTACTTCTTCGATACTCTCTCTTGAAAGAATCTTTCATTTTACGTTGCATTAACAAAATATCTATCATCCTTTATTTGTTTTATTAGTTTTTAACATTTTTTTTTCAATAACAGTAGAATACCCCTTTTTTCAAGAATAGACAAGTTGTAAATTTATTTTTGCATTCTTAGCTTATTCATTTTGCCCTCTTCGATTCATCTATTTCTCCTATGAATATTATGTTAAATTTTACCTCTTAACATCAATTTTGTGTGGTTAAATTGATTTTTGTACTAAAAAAATTCATGTAAATTTTATATGTTGAGTACATTAATTTCAGTTCAACCTTGTTCTTAGAGAAATTAGTCTTTATATTTTGGATTTCATCAAAGTTTGCAATGTCTATGAACGAATGAGATGTTGATTTATTTTAATTTTTAGTTTGCTTCATTACTTTAGTAATGGATTTTAGTATCAGGAGTTTTAATAAGATAATATCTAAATTAATTTTTTTAAGGGTAGATAAATTAAATCTCTACATATCTTCAATCTAATAATCAGAAAACTACAGTTTAAAATTGAAAGATTAAAGAGCATTAATAAATGAGATCTAAAAATAATAATATAAAAACAAAAGAAGTTAGAAATTTATTGAGGTTAATAAATTAAAAAAATAAATGATATAAAAAATATTCAGGTTAAACTAAAAAAAACTAAGTAATCTAAAATAATAACAATTGATTAATAAGAGAAAGATAATTTTGAAAAATAATAAAATGGGATTTATTGGGTATTTGGGCGGTATCAAATGGGACTAGCCCATTTTAGTCCCGCCCACATTGATCCCATGACAAATATGGGACTGTTTGGGTATGACCCATATTTTACAGTCCCAATTAAGTCCCGCCCAAATCCCGCCTATCCCGCCCATTTGCCACCTCTAGCAGAGACTCAAGTTGTTGCTGGCCTTAACTACAAACTCCTTATGTTGATTAGTTCAATGTGCACATGTTGTGCTCCCTCCTCGTTGTTGTTGGTGTTCTATCCTTCAAATTGCATTATTTTCTCTACATTTCTTTATTCCCAGACTAGCTCCACAATGCTTAGTTTGGGAGTTGAGATGTAAAAGAAAATAAAAGGAAAGAAGAGTTAAGAAAAGAAAAGCAGGGAAGGGATTCCTTTCCTTCTATCTCTTTCCAATTTTGGAAGGAAAATTTTTTGGATGAGAAAAAGGGATATTTTCTTTCCATTTTCTTTCTTTGTTTTTTTTTACCATTTTCACTCCCAAATAAAAGGAAACTGGTTAAAAATCATTTCTTTTCTTTTCCCTTTTTACTTCCAAATAAAGGAATTGTTTAAACATATTTTCTATTCCTTACTTTTTTCTCCATTTCCTTCTTCCCAAACTAGGCACAAGGGTTGATTTGTAGAGAGAGAGAGAGAGTAGGCCCACATCACATCTAGGCGTTTTAATGAGACATTCTATTATGGACCAAGTTCATGGGTGGGGTAGGGGTGGATGAGAGAGGTAACAACTTGTTGGCTCTTTCATACATCGCCAAGTTCATGAGTCGAACTCGTAAACCTAATCCATTTTTAAAAAATTCTATTTTAATCCATGATTGTAATCCCCACCAGCAACATAACCATTAAGACCTTAATGAGAGATTCCTGGTGCTCATCTCCTTTAGGCTATGTTTGGGAGGAAGGAAATGGAGGGAAAACGAAGGAAGAGAGAGAATTTTTTTTGTTTGGGAGTGAGGAGAGAAAAGAAAAGAAATACATTCTCTTGTTTGAGAGTAAAACTAGGAAAAGGAAACAAAAGGAAAAGCTTTTTTTTTTTTTCCACAAAAAAGTTTTCCTCCCCAATTTAGGAAGAAATGGAAGGAAAAGAAAAAGAAACTTTTCCTTCCTTTCTTTCTTTCTATTCTTTTCTTTTTCATCTCCGACTCCCAAAGATAGCCTAAACCATTGATGCTTTCCCGCATTTACGCCCCCAAATGAAGTCATCAGATCAGCATCCAAAAAATAAAGGCACATGTATGGTGGCGGAGCATAAAACACACGATCATCACCACTTAATTAACTACGCTTTTAATTTGAATTGCAAATTCTTTACAAGTAGACCTTTGTCTTTTCTCCGCTCTCCTCTGGACCCCACTTTAGGTTCTTCCCTCCAAATTTACACCGCAGATTTAAATTAATCCCCCACCTTCTCTAACTCTGCAAGCCTCCACGCCCCTTCCCAGTCGTCCAAAAATCTTAGGCTTCTCAGAAAAACTCGGCAAATCGAAAATATTCCACTCCGCCCCAAAATCGGTTTGGGGAGTTAACCAACCAGTTCGGACAGCAATCCGCAAATTTGACAACTATGGTATACCGAATCGGAACTCATATAATATACATTAATTTTTCTAAAATTTGTACATTGAAAATTAAATTATATTTTTATTAAAAGCACACATTTATTATTGAAAATTAGATATAATGATTATTTTTGTGAAAAATAAAAAATTGAAAAGTTTTTAAATCAATCATCATATGGTATTAATAAGAGTTTATTTTAGAAAACAAACATAATTTATATAAAAGATTTATTTATAAAAGTGATATAAAGTGTAATGAGTTAAAAATTCAAATAAATTTGAAATTTTTATTTTTTAAAAAAATTTAAAATTTACCCAAGTTCAATTTATTCTGACTTTTTGAGTAACTAATTATTTAATTACCCTGATCGATTCCGCACTTGAATTTTTTATCAAACCAGTGATATATATTTGAAACGAATTTTTACCTCATCAATCTAGTAATATTTTCACTAAAACCAACAACCACTTTAAATTTTTATCGAACTAATAATATAGGTTCGAAACGAATTTTTGCCTCATCAATCTGGTAACACTTTTACTAAAATCAACACCCGCGGAAGCAATAGAAGTTAATTTGGTGCGTGATTTCACGTAGAATTGTGAGAGTAGTATTTATTCCTACCAAAGCATAAAACTCAAAATTAGCTGTTTCCGAAAAAAGGAAAAAAGATAAAAATAAATGATGATCATCTTTCTCTGGTGTTATTTCTTCCCCACCGCCGGCGCTATCGGCTGAGTCCCAATAAATAAATAGATAGAAGTTTAAATTTTACTCCTTATAGCAGGAAACGGCGCTGTCTCCACTCCGGCATTTTCTTTTCTCTTCCTCAGTTATCGGGAAAAGGTGTAATCGGTGACCGATATAGATACATATACATATATATATGAGTTGACAATTTTTGTATGTATAATTCTATAGGCACTCAGACACACACAGTGAGTGGTGTGTGCTGGTGATAGAGAATCTAGAGAGAGAGATAGATAGGAGCAATGTCGGAGGATGAGAAGTTGTTGAAGGAGGCGAAGAAACTGCCATGGGAAGACAGGTTAATGCACAAGAATTGGAAGGTTAGGAACGATGCTAACATCGACTTGGCTGCCGTCTGCGACTCCATTTCCGATGCTAAGGACCCACGCCTCCGAGAATTTGGTGAGTTAGGATTGTCAATTCTTTTCTTTTTTTTTTAATTTTTTATCTGAATTTTCGTTGTAGTTGTTGCTGTTCGATCTTAATTTCGGAGATTCACATTTGAATTTGCTTGTGCAATGTGAGTGATTATTATTCGGTTTAGACCTTTATCTGTTTGTTATGGAAAACTTTTAGGATCATTTTTTAAAAATACTGTTGCGGATTCGAATGCGCCAGTGCAGGAAAAGGAGTTGGATGCTCTAATTGCCTTCTTAAAAGCTGCTGATGCGGATGCTGCTAGGTAATTTGAATTATTTTCTCTTAAATTGTTGTATCAAACTTGAATATATTTATCAAGTATCTAACTTGTGTATATATGCGTAATTTTTGTCGTAGTTATGCAAAAGAAGTATGTGATGCACTAGTGGCTAACTGTCCGACCGGGAAGGCCGAAGATGGTTGAGAAGTCACAGATGGCGTTTATGCTCTGGGTGGAGTTGGAAGCTGTTGAGCAATTCTTGGTATTTGTTTAGTTTGATTGTGCAGTTTTTAATTAATTTATCAGTATTTTCTTCTTTTACTTTCAATAGTGTTGATTAGAGAATTCACTGTGCAGATGCACACTGTACTATACCATGCTGAAGTGAACTGACTTGGCATAGAACGTTTAGCATAGCTCAATGCTTGGTATATCTGTAGCTAGTACAAATGCTTCTTAAATGTGGTTTTAAGGGAGTTCTCTGGGGTCCAAAATTTCATTTGGTGCATGCCACATGGATTATACTGTATATTGTTGTTGGGTCTTGTGACCTTATTTACAAATTTCTTACGAGTCAGATGTCTAGCTACTAATAATCTGTGTTTTTAAACTCGGACCGGACCGGCCGGTCGGACCGGTCGGACCGGGAACCGGCCAAGTGTCCGGTCCGAGTTAGTGTAAAAAACCGGTTTTTAAAAACCCGGTCAAACTCGGTCAAAAACCGGGTTTGACCGGGAAAAACCGGAAACCGGAAACCGGCCAGTTTTTTTTTTTTTTTTTTTTTTTTTTTTTTTTTTTTGGTCAAAAGTCAAAAATAAACCCAACCCCATTAATGCTCCATACTTAATCAGATATGGGACCTTATACATCTTTGTGGGCTTCTATATTCATTGTCTAAAGAAAATAGATTACAACAATTATTTGTCTTTGAATTTTGACAATGACATGAGCCCATTGACATAAATCAAACAAATGAACATCAATGCTAAATCAACACATGATTTTTATTTGCTTGGGCTAGTTATCAAATCCAAAAGCAACCAACTTCTTTGACCAATTACAAAATATTAGTGTTGCTTTACTTTTACTTCTTTATACCAATTATATTAAAAAGTAAATAATTTGAGTCTATTATATTTATTTATAATTTTTTCAATTCAATGCTTTTTTAACTATTAATACCAAGATATCAGAATGGTTATTGAGGGTATTTTGGCTATAATTTTTTTGGACTAACAACTAAAATTAAGAAAAAAATTAGTAAGTGTATATATGTGTGTGTTTATATATATATATATATATATATATATAATATTTATGACGTCATCCGGTTCGACCCCGAATCGACCCCCGGTCGAACCCATTGACCCCTGACCCCTGAGCTCAGCCGGTTCGATATCCGGTCCGAGTCTGAAAACATAGCTAATAATGTCTTCTAGTGCTATGATAACTCAGTAGTAAGTCTAAATAAACTCATTACGCTGTCAGTCCATCACCATCAGTAGAGTTTTTTTTTATCAATATGCCTTTGATTCCTTTTGCGGTGAGATTTATTAAAATGTTGCTCATTTGGGTTGTATTTGCTGATATTTGTGTTCTCGATCTTTAATTCTAAATTTTAGAATCCATTTCCAGTGAATAATGAGGGGCAGACTTTTTAGTGTTATCAGCTTCAGTGTTTATATACACACACAGAGATACACGCAAGTGTCTATATACAAGCATATACATGTGTACTTTTTATCTTATTTTACAATTGATAAAAGCTATTTGCACTTGTATTAGATTAATTTAGAAATAGAATTCATATTGTGTTCCCTTCTTAGTTTAAAGTACATTTTTAGTTTGAGATGATTAGGGGATCTTTTGTAATTATATGCTAGTGCCTTGTGAAATTGATGCTCTGCTTGATCTGGCCAGCCGATTTTTGCTGATGTTGTGCTTCCTTTGTGAAGTTGGAGGAGAAGTTCTTTTCAACTCTTTAATTGAAGCTGTGCAATTCTGTTGGCTGGGCTGTGGTAACTGAAATGAAAAATGCACAATTGTGATTTTTACCCTTTTTTTGCTTTAAGAGATCTGCTATATATTACATGCTTGCAAGCACACCTATGCTTGCATGAATTAGTTCTCTTCTCCTTGTTATTATGTTGACCTATAAAAAAGGAGGCAAATATGATTTTCTTTCTTCACGGATACAAGCTTATTCCATTTTTCTTTTTTTTTTTCATATTTTCCATCAACCCACCATGTTCACCATTATTTTCAATGGCTTTTTAGTTTTATTTCTTACTTGTAATGGTTGCAAAGTTGCTGGAGTCTGATTATACTTAAATATAATAGAACTTGTTCTGCTACTGCTACTTGCTTACCAGAAAATTTGACTAATGATTTTAATTATTGACGACATACTGTTTTCTGTGGTTTCTTTTCTCTGGCTTTTGTGTAGATTTTATCTGATTTTCTATTATTTGTACCTTCTGCTACTGCAACCCCTTGTATATTCTCCTCATCTTCATCACTGCTAGATTTTTTTTCTTTGATCTTAAAACTCTTAATGTGTCCTTGGATTTAGTTTCTCTCTTCATATTCCAACATTGCTGATTTCTAATTTTCCCACTTGTCCCTACTCGACCTTTCATCTTGGTTGTTGCTTTACACAGATTGGATCTGGCACAACAAAGCGGTGAAGTTTCTAGGTCTATTGCTGGCCCTGTATCCAATAGGTACTCAACTGCTTCCATTTTAACTGGCATTAGGATATAACATTGCCAGTATTCTCTTGTATTAAGTTCTGTATAGGTTGCGGCTTTTTTTATCCTTTCTAGTTTTGCTGAAGTAGCCCTCTATCTTAATATCCTCGATTTTTGTGTTATTTGTCACATTTACACTTTTATGCAACGAGAGGCTGCTAACTTTATTTTGTTCTATGACAGTTAAAGTCATCCCGAGCTTCTGGAAAGAACGCCAATCCTTCAGACTATTCCTGGAACAGTTGGTCCTACAGAATGGAATGAAGCTCTGGATATTATAGCTTATGGTTCTCCTGAGCAGGTTTGTTCCTGCTATCTTTTGTCTAATCTCCTATGCTAAGTTTGATTTTCTGCTTCCAGCCTTGGGTGTTAATTGTCCAAGTGTTACTCCTATTCGTTTTTTTTTGGTTAATGGAATGTATTTGTGTTTTATGTTCTTAACTGTGCAATACAGCTTAAAAAGTGGGGGGAAGAAAAGATTGGGCTGAAGAGAAATTGAACAGGGCTTTGCTGGGAATTTCACTCTCTGTAAATGGAGGCACAAGGTTTTAGTAACAATTGGATTAATTGATTTAAGGTTGCTTTTATGGTCGTTTTGTGGTTTGGTGATCTTAATCAAATGATGGTCTTAGGTTTGTTGTGGATTCTTATTAAAATGCTAATTAGTACTTCTGATATTGTACCAGGATCAAACGTGATATGTTTCCAGGATTTAACTTGGTATAAATGTGTAAACATAATGATTTTTTATGCAGTTGGAGGTTACAGGACATCGTGTTCATTTTGTATGAAATTCTGATGGATTCGTGTTTTTTTTGGGTAATTATGCATTATATTTTTTGGTAATGAATTGGTTAAGTGGTGTTACCTCTTGCAGTCTGTTGAAGGAATGAAAGTAGTATGCCATGAGTTGGCCCAGGCCACTTGTGATCCAGACAGCAATTTTATGAATGATGTTGTTAAGGATACAGACAGACTAGTTTCATGCTTAGCAGACAAGGCAATACTTGAAATTCTTTTCTTCATAGTGGTGGGCCTCTTTCTTTAATCTAAAATAATTCAAAATGCTCATAGTATTTCATTTGAGCAGGTAGCAAAAACTTTCGACTTTAGTCTGATAGGAGCCGCTTCAAGATCTTGTAAATATGTCCTAAACACGCTCATGCAGGTTGGTGCCTTTTCACTGTGGGTTGTAGTTGATGATTTTGGTACTAGTAGGTGGAGAAGGAGTGCTGGACTTTTACTTGTCCTAATAGTTTTTTTTTTTTTTTTTTTGTGTTTAATAGTTTTAAATTTGGTCTAATTAAGCTCTCGATCAACTTTAAATGCAGTTTCATTGTTGTGTTTTGTGTAGATATTTCAAAATAAGAGACTTGCCCATGCTGTCAAGGAGAGTACTCTTGATAACCTAATTACTGAGCTTTTGCTTTGGCTTTTGGATGAAAGGGTTCCTCGGTTGGATGATGGGAGTCAACTGCTGAAAGCTGTCTTGATGCTCAAAATTTTGGTAAACTATTAATTTCATAATTGGTGAACGCATGCACACAAAGTTTAAAGTGTTCTGTATATGCTTGAGATAATGTGCTTACTTCTTTGTCTAACTAATGGTTGTGCTTCCAGGATAATGCTGACCGGACATCATCCTTTGTTGTGCTCATTAATCTCTTGCTGCCTCTTAACCCATCAAGGTGGCCATCTCTGGCTGTGAATGAGTCTCTTGTCATGAGAAATCAGAAGTTCTGTGATTCGGTTGTCAAATGTCTGATCAAACTCACCAAGGTAATGCTTGTGGATGTCCTTTTTCACTGCTTAACTTTTGTTCTCTCTTCCCTCTGGAAACTCCCCCTCTCATGCTACCTCCTTCAATCTATCTCCCTTAACCTCATTCAATAACTGTTAATAAACTCTAGATCACCAGCTCAACACCCTCCATAAAAACATGAGTGTAGGTGTGGCATCCGTACTAGATCTGGTTAGAAAAAGATTGGTGCTTTGACTTCTTAACTGCAGATTGCTCTTTCTTATGCCTGACATGGTCGATGTTGGTGGGGAGGAAGATGAAAGAAGATAAAGAATAGCGAAGGGGTGAGAGGGGAGTGACATAAAACATTACGTCAGAAGTAGTTGAAAAAAAATAGACGAGAATTGCATGGCAGCTAAAACTCATAATTTAGAGTCCTATTTGTTTAGACACATTTGGATTTGTAGGTCACTTTGGGGGTCGATAGGAATTGGCATAGCTAAAGCTTATTGTAGACTGTTAATCAATTGGGATGATTTGAAAGCATAAAATGACTCCTTTTGGTTCTTGAACCATACAGATTATTATTTTAGCTTATTTGCAGACACTGGACTATCACTAAAAAGAATAATCCCAAGGAAACTTCCGTATAAAATGAACGAGTATTCCTCTAAGAAAATACCAAAAAATCTTGGATGTCTAAGCATAATTAAGTACTTAAATTGAAATACTAATGAAAGATTGAGCAGCGTACCAAAGTACTTAAATTAAAGGGCATGCGATTAATTAGGAAACATGCAGTAGAAACTGCATCAACCCAAAATTCTTTAGGAACTTTCATGTCAAATAGAAGAGTTTTGGCTGTTTCTAAAAGGTGTCTATTTTTCTTTTCAGCCACTCCATTTTGCTAAGGGGTCACGATACATAAAGATTGATGAATAATGCCTTCTTGTGACAAGAAAGATGAGAAAGCAGTAGAGAAATATTCTTTGGCATTGTCACTTCTCAAAATGCAAATAGTGCAATTGAATTGTATTTTTACTTCAACACAAAAGGTAGTGAATATAGAAAACAACTCAGAGCGACTTTTCATAAAATATAACCAAGTAACAGGAGAGAAATCATCCACAAATGTAACAAAGTAACGAAAACCAGCTTTAGAAGTAATCGAACAGGGACCCCAAATATCAAAATGTATCAATTCAAAAGGGGCTGCAGCCCGTTTATTCATCGTATATGCATAAGGTACCCTATGATATTTTGTCAACTGGCATGACTCACATTCCAAACTAGACACAGAACTTAAATTAGGACACAACTTTGTAAAGTAGGAAGCGAAGGTGACCAAAACGGCAATAGAGTTGAAAAGCAAATGAATCACGAACACTAGTGCACGCAACTGGCCGTGGCACAACTGAAAATGTGTCAAGCACGTATAATCCACCTGACTCACGGTCTCGACCAATAATCTGCTTCGTCCCAAGATCCTGAAAGATACAATGGGCGGGAAAGAAATAAACACCACAATTAAGTGCATTGGTGATTTTGCTCACAGACAATAAATTGAAAGGAAATTTGGGCAAGTATAGAACTGAATTTAAAAATACAAGATTTGTTGGGTGAGCTGGACCATTCCCATCAACCGGAGTGGCTGAACCATCGGCTAAGGTGACATTAGATGGACTACTAGAAGGGGTAAAGAAAGAAAGAGTACCTAGTTGGTTGCACCTGAGTCAATGACCCAATTGTGCGAAGTGGTAGAAAGATAAGCTGTAGGATTACCAGTCTAAACTAGTGTAGCAGTAGAGGATGTAGTAGATTGTTGGGAAGTAGAAAGCCTAGTAAGACGAGCATACTCATCAGCTGAAATAGTAATCTAAAGCTCAGATTGTAACACAGTCGGAGTAGGTAACAGACCCTCTTGGATAGCAGCATTAGCAAATCTTTGTCCAGGTATCTGTGAAGGTTTCCCATGCAACTTCCAACAATTTTTCTTTATATGACCTGATTCCCCACAACCAAAGCAAACACAGGTCCCACTATCTCGGCCACCTCCTCTACCACCCCTAGTACCACTCTGACCTCCTCAAGTACTATCAAACCTTGAGGTTGCACCTATCAATGCTGAAGCATTACTCGACATAGCTCTCTTTGACAAGTTCACAATAGAATCCTCGTTCACGCGAAGAAGGCGAGCATACATATCACTTAAAGTGGCTGGAATTTCTTGCCCAAGTGATTGAGTACGAATTAGCTCATACTCCAGGTCTAACCCAGTAAGAAAACACTACACTACTTGTAGCTCATCCTGTTCCTGCATTTTTTTTACATCACCGGTTATAAGAAACATTATTCTTTTCTCTTCAAAAGCTTGTTTCACATCCCTATAACATTCAAAAAAAGATCTTCCACTTTGATCAGCCCTATAAACACTTTGCATCAGGTTATGCATACGGATAAGTCTTGCTTGCTCACATAGAAAAATTTAGCATACTCTTACAATTCTTTCACTGTATTACAATGATTATATTACAATGATTAAATAGTATAACTACTGAGTTATCTAAAGTCCTTTCAATTTGATTGAAGAGTTTGTAATCTTCTATTAGCCATTTTTTTGGTGATTCAACCTTACTTTCTGCAGGTGGATCTTTTGTTAGATGATCCAATAAATCCTGACCCGTCAAATATCTCATAATTGTTCGTTTCCATTGAAAATAATTATCCCTTCGAATTAATAATCTATTTGTTATTTTAGAGGAAGATGCAATCACTTTAGTAACTATTTTCTTCTCAATATTACTCTCAACCATCTTAAACAATCACAAAATATCTACTATTTACCTTATTAAACTAATTGCACCCCACACCACGGATGAACAGTGTCTCGTGAACAGTACCTCGTGAACTCCTCACTTGAACAGTGCTGCAAACAGTGCCGTGAACAGTGACTGCGCGATCAACCCCTATATGGTGCGAATCACCCCTGGTTCACACCCTACAAACTGTCACGACCACGTCTTGATCATGCCCTTATATATACCTGCAACCATCACTTGGGTTGCACTAGAAGAAGAAAGAGGAAGAGATGATGGATAATTGTTTCAAATCTTCAATTCGCAAGAACGAAGAAAAGAAGGAGAAAAGAAGGATCAAAGGGAGGAGAAATAAGTTTTTTTTTTTTTTTCAAGATTAACGTGGCTAACGTGGCTTTGATACCATGTTGAGAGAGAGAAACAAAAAATGATATTTGATAAATCCGTACACAAGATTGTGTATGGCACATCTATTATATACATGTGTTTAGGGTTTACATACTATGTAAAATTACTAAAATACCCTTACACATAAAATACTTATTCATAACAGTTTTGTTTGTAGGAAATTGAGAGGATAAAAAATTGAGTGGAGTTTGGAAGTTAAAAATCTTTGTTGGCAATCGGTTTATCAAGTAGCATGCAGTGAGAATCGCGTCCCCAAAAATATTTTGGAACATGAGTAGAAAGCAAAAGAGACCTTGCCACTTCAAGTAAATGTCTGTTTTTTCTCTCGGCAACACCATTCTGTTTAGGGATGTCAACACACGAATTTTGGTGTAAAATCCCATGATGTTTAAAGAAATTCCCAAGAATCAATTTAATATATTATGTTCCATTGTTAGTTCGGAGCATTTTAATTTGTTCATTAAATTGAGTGTGGACCATTTGGTAAAATTCTTTAAAGACATTTGCAGCATCAGATTTGTCTTTAAGAAGATAAACGCATGAAACCGTGTGTGGTCATCTATAAAACTGATAAACCATTTGTGAGATGAAATGAAATTAACACGAGAGGAGCCCCAAATGTCACTATAAGTTAAAGCAAATGGTTTAGAGGGTCGGTATAGTTGGGATGGTAAGAATGTCCTTGCATGCTTAGCAAACTGACAAATATCACACTGAAAAGACAAACTTTTATTCTTAAATAAGGATGGAAACAAGTGTTTCATATAAACGGAACTTGGATGTCCTAATCTGTAATGTAATAACATAAGCTGATTATTTGTGGAGCAAGAAGAAAGACCAACAAAACTAGTCACAAAGGAACCAATTGAAAGACAGTAAAGGCCATCGACAACTCTAGCACTGCCAATCCTCCTCCCCGTTTTCAAATCCTGAAAAACACAAGCAAATTTAGAGAATTTAATATGGCATGAAAGATTTGTTGTTAACTTGGAAATTGACAAAAGATTGTAGGATAAATTGGGAACATGCAGAACATTTTCCAATACAATTTCCGGACAAAGCTGAATAGTTCCTATCCCAGCAACCACAAAAAATTTTCCATCAGCCACCTGGACCTTTTTCAAACCAAAACTTGGGAAATATGTTTGAAAAAAACATGCATTACTGGTCATGTGATTGGTTGCACCTGAGTCTACAATCCATATCTCACCTGGGTCTACAATCCATATCTCACCTGGGTCAATCATCTTGGTGACTGAGTGTCCTAAAGTACCTGATTTAGCCATGAATGAGCTGCTGGCCGTCGAGAAACCAGAGAGAAGATTGCAAAGATGATCCACCTGTGCCTTTGAAAAATTAACAATGCTTGGTAGAGTGCCAGAGCGCTTATCATGTGTTTTAGAGCCCTTCTTCTGAAGTCGGATGGCTACCCAATCGGCTGGTTTGCCATGAATTTCCCAGCATGTGTCTCGAGTGTGAAATGATTTGTTGCAGTGATCACACCATAGAGTTTTTTTCTGTGATGCAGAACGACTGGAGGAGGAGGTACATGCAGCCATAGCGGGAGAATCCAGCAGTAATAGGGAGCCACCAAGCATCACACGGCGTCTATGCTCTTCATGGCGAACCTTGGCAAAGACTTCGTCTATAGAGGGTAAAAGGTGACGACCGAGTAATCGACCTCGAACTTCATCAAGTTCTTTATTAAGGCCAGCTTTAAGGCCAGCAAGAAAGTCATAAACTCGATCCTTGTCATGCATTTTCTTAAAAAGTCCAGCATCAAATGGGTCCTTCCAAGAGGCAGTATTGTAAAGATCAACCTCTTGCCATATTTTTCTCAAGGTGCTGAAACACTAGGCAACATCAAGATCAGCCTGACGGAGATTCCCCATACAAGCTTTTAACTGAAATTTGATTTGTTTCATCTCGTCAATCTGGTTTAGCAATCAAATTTGGTTTCTTATCCATACAAGCTTCCTACTGATACAGGTTCTGCAAAGTACCATTCATGAGGTTACCCTTGATCACATCCTTCAAAGCATTCACATATACCTTCAAGAATTAAAAACGGAGAAATTTGCAAGAGGTATCTACTTGATTATTTATACTAAGTCCTTGATTGGTTGTCTGATTTGATCATAGTGAGTATTTTCCTTGGATGTTATTGAGTAGATATTAATAAATCATTTGTTATTTACTTGCTGTTGGATTTACTTCTATGAACAAGGGCGGGAGCTGATGACAAACCTTTGCGGATGGTTAAAACTGTCCTGCATGAGCTCGTCAAGCTTCATGGAACTGCCATAAAGGGTCACCTTTCAATGGTTCCAATAGATACGAACCACAATCTTGCCTACATAGATCTTAATCTTCAGGTAATGAAAGAGTTTGCATTTGGTGCTTGATAATTGTTCCTGGGTGCATCATTCACATTGAAGCTAAGTATATTTTGAAATTGCTAGACCTTGGCAGCAGCCAGGATGTTATCCCCATCAGGGTCTGTTGGCCAAACTAATTGGGGAGATTCCACAGCCAACAATCCAGCTCCCGCAACCCATTCTGCAGATGCACAATTGAAGGTATTGTTCGGGAATATTTGAATGCTGGTTTAGGTCATGTAACTTTATCTCCATCATCGTGCCTATTTTGTTCCCTTTCCATTCATTTTGTGATTGTCTAGATTTTTCTATATTATCTTATGGTGTCTCGTCATATAATGCATTGCATTTCATTGTTCCTGCAGCAAGAACTTGCTGCTATATTCAAGAAAATTGGTGACAAGCAAACATGCACCATCGGTCTTTATGAACTATATAGGATCACACAATTATACCCGAAGGTAAGCAAAAATATGTTTCCGGATGCTTGAAATAAACTTTACATACACAATATTTGCTTTATGCGTTGATCTTCATTGGTCCTGTTCATTTTAGGTTGATATATTATCTCAGCTGCAAAATGCTAGTGCAGCATTTCGAACTTGCATTGGAGATGATTCGCCCCGGTATCTATTGAACAATTCTTGTTGAAGTCATATATCTCATTTTCTTCTTTTAAACTCCTCTTCCTTTTTTAGATGGAGAAGGCTGCAGCTGCAGGAAGGACTCCTACTAGCGTACCCATGTCAACCCCTCCCCCAGCAGTACTTAACCTTTCGTCCCCAAAATTTGGCCCTTTGTAACCGGTAAATACAAATTCGCTAAAGTATGCGAAATCAATGAACACGAAATTAGAACCTACAAATTTTGGTTTGTTTCCCTCATATGCTGAAAATGATAGAACCAGTAATCCTGTCCATTCAAGAGGTGGTCTTATGCTTGATCAGTCAGAGCTAAGGCAACAATTTGGGGATCAAAGAAATGACAGATTGCTGTCTGGAGTTTAGTTACTGTATCTTTATATCTCTTCTGCTTGTCTTTTTAATTAACTCTAAAGTAACCATGTGACTGAAATAGTCAGGGTAACTGCAGTTACAAGTGGAGCAGTAGATGCAATAAGGGAAAGAATGAAGGGCATCCAATTAGCAGCAGCAGAAGCAGGAAATCAGGATTCTGCAAATAAGCCCTTGATACCTCTGAATGGGAATTTAAAACATGGCCTCCCAAATCAGTTTCCACTTGCCACCGAGCATGGTAGTATTGAGAATTCTATGCAGGGAGGTGTTCTTCCTATGGATGAGAAGGCGTTGTCTGGGCTTCAGGCACGAATGGAGAGGCTAAAAACTGGGTCCATTGAACCTCTTTAGGAAGAGCAACAACTTCAGTGAATAGTCCTTATTAATTTTTAATGCATCCTGGTATCATTGTGCGAAAAAGATGCTGATTTTGTAAATGAAGAGCATGTATGGCAGTGTAATATAGGCTGCCTCGGGTATGCACTAATCTTGGTGACGCGATAAGACTTGACAAGGAAGTTTGTATTACCCGTTCCTTTTGCGGCAGCGATTATCACGTAAGAAACTGGCAACAAGTCTGCTGATTTGTTGTTTATTCTGTGTGCTCAAAATTGTGTGTACATTGTACTTGTTACCATGTCTTGTTTGGCATTTGACATAATCTAATGAAAAGGTTTTGATGTGTTAGTAAATCGGTTAACTCTGTATAATGTGTCAAATGGAACGCAATTTTGATGCCAAATGTCTGTTAATGACTATGATAAGAGGTGGTATATTCATATATTTTCTTGAAAAAATACAAATCAAAATATTATGCCTAAAAATGCTCAATCTTTTCTGCATTTCTGACAGGTCGTTAATTGGAGACAAAATGTTCTCTGATCTTGTGCCTGAAGATGAGAGAACGGAGAAAGAGGATATCAATTGAATCCGCAAGAATTTTACAGCGGAGGGTACAGTTGGTATGTGAATTTCATGTTCTTCTGATGCTTTTTCAAAGAGTCTCATTTGGCATGTTGACACGGTTTTGCCGTATTCACGAGTTACGATTTCTGGAAAATTTTTAATGAAATAAAGTTGAACTTGAAAATATTCGTGATTCCAAGAAGAGCAAGAAGAACGCCAACTTTATTGATCTTCAATAAATACAAGGAATCATATGCAAACAGAGGTAGGACCGGATGAGAATCCACTTTGATATGTTTATGGGATACTCAGGTGGTTCTAATAACATTCTTATTTTTGTTATGTACCCCAAAAAAAAAGAAAAAACAGATAAATTGGATCTACATATGTCTAGCCAATTTGCAGTCCTAAGCATTCTAGTACATATTCATTGGCTTCAAAAACGGTATATCAGTGGCCGAATAGGACCAAACTTACTGCACATGTGCATGCTTTGTTTGTAAGAGGAAGATTCAACGAGTTTTTGTTTCACAAGTGAGTTGTGAGCTGATGCGATTGTCATATGATATTGAAGATCAGACGAATTCACTCGATGCGATTATTGTATGATATTAAAGATCAAACGAATTCACTTTGTTCAATTATTTTACAAGACCACACTCATATCATATTTTAGTCTACAAATTTATTGCAATAATTTAGTTCTAAAATTCCACATAGGTATCACCTTAGTCAACGAATCAAGTAAGCATTTTCTAAGGAGAAAATATAGGAAAAAATATTCAAGTACAAACTTACTTAGAAGGGTTAAGAATTGAACTTTTGTGGAATGCTTGGACAGTTCTTTCTCTACAAGTAATTAGATAGTTATAACCTCTGCACACGTGATATAGAAAACAAGATTGCTGAGCAGGCGTTGCATAATGCATGCAAATTGATTCCGGACACAAAGAATTGTTGTAATTAGTTTCCTGTGTTACAGGTTCATGTGAATTAGCAGTGCAATGTTTTTGGAATATTTATTGAACTTTGACTGTTATCATATGGTTTCCCCCATAGATAAGTACGTGAATCTCCATCAACATGTCGCATCATCGGCCCAATCCCATGTACCAATGAATTTATCTGCTGAGAACTATTGTTTAAACTTTTGGAAAAAACATTCGTGTGTATCCATATCTCATTGACCTTGACTTGACATTTAAGGTTTCATTCTATTCAGGACTGCAACTACTTGGAGGAATTGCATAAACGGTCCCTTAACATTTCTAAATTATCTTTTGATCTTAACTTACAAAATACGTAGTAAAAATCTGGTTCCCAATGCCAATTTTGACACTATTTCGCATAGATGGACATAATCACAGTCCTCCTACTAAAATTTAGGGTTAATTATAGTTTGCCCCTGAAAGTGGGTGTAAGCTATACTTTGCCCTTCTTGAATGCAAAAATGTACATTTTGTACTAAAAACTTTGGGTTAAAATTTTTTATTAACTTCATTTTGTACAAATATTAAAATTCAAAATTGCCCTTATAATTGCATGTATATCAAACCTATAGGTATTAGGACTTACTCATTTTTCTATTTTATCCTTTGCACGTCTATCATATTCGTATAAAATGCATTTATACATGTAATTTTAAAAATAATATTGAAAAATATTTGTATATGCTTTTTAACTAACCATATATAAAAATTTTTGCTTATACTTCATGAGTAATATTTCAATTTGTGACAAAATTTAAAATTTGTAAAATAGTAATGATATATCTTTCGCGTTACATACAATACAATAAAGATTTATATCTAAATTTTTATGCATCCATATATAGAATACCATAAGATGATAGAATTTTTAATTAGTGTGATATTTATAAGCATGTTATATTAAACATAATGTAATATTTCATGCACAAAGAAAATAACTAAAATTGATATTAATATAGCATAATATATTAATATAATATATTAAATTAATA
This sequence comes from Mitragyna speciosa, assembly GCA_024721245.1. NCBI lineage: Eukaryota > Viridiplantae > Streptophyta > Magnoliopsida > Gentianales > Rubiaceae > Mitragyna > Mitragyna speciosa. Next base: position 34,614 of record JAMWEH010000305.1, read on the forward strand.
AATATTCTACCATCTTATTGGTTTTATGTGTGTGTGTGTGTGTGTGTAAAATTTAGATATAAGTCTTTATTATTTTGTATATAGTGCAAAAAATAAAACATTACTGTTATGCAACTTTTAAAATTTTACGACAAATTGAAATATTATTCGTGAAGTATAATATGACAAAAAATTTTATGTATTTTATATTGTAAGTTAAAAAGCATGTACAATTATATTTTAAAATTATGTGT
>JAMWEH010001058.1:0-25915 GCA_024721245.1 Mitragyna speciosa
TTTTTTTATTTCTTTAATTTCCATCATAAAAATGTGAGGTAATCATAGAAAATAAAAAATGAAGGTTTGACGAGTTATGAACAGTGCGCAAAAAAGTAGTGTGGAACTTTTCCAGTTTTCTACCTATTATACAAGTAGGTATTTAAGTGGACCAGGTTTATGGGTGATGCCGTAGACCCTGTGATTTATAATAAACCATATCATCAAAGCGGTGGTCACAGTGTAGGCCATGGGCGATGTAGTTAATTGTGAACCATAAGGTTTACGACTCTACTCGTAAACCCAATCCATTCAAAAATTTTTCTTATAATGCCTTCACAACCCCTAGCATAAGGAAACTTAAAAATCCTTGAAATCTATCACTAATCTTATTAAATGGTAATCAAACAGGACATGAATGTTAGTCATTTATATGCATTTAAAAAGAGAAAATAAGAAAATAACTAGCTCTATTTTCAACCTTATTTGTCAATTAAAAGTTTCTTTTTTTTTTTGTTTTTTCAATAATGAATATTGAAGAGTCAATCGTTCGACAGGAATGAATACGTGCAGAGGCCCAACTGACTACATAGAAACTCAATTAAAATTACTAGGCTGGATAAATGGTACATTAACCGTACAAACTTCACTTCGTTTAAAAAAAAATTGTAAAAACTTCATGTGATAGATGAAAAGTGTTGATTTTTTATTCTATAATGCAAGTTACTTCCCAAATGATATTAAATTCATGAAATTAAATGTCCATTAGAGGTGCAAAATGGTCTCTGTAATTGCTTTAATTGAACTTCAGAATATACTAAAAAAATAACCCCTTAATAATCCAACGGCAGTTGTTGTGAGGTCAGTTTTGATGGCGGAATCTCCAGATATTCTTGGCGTTTGTATTATTTTGATCCATGTCCAGTTGTTTATCACATGGGAAAATTGTATCTCATGTTAATTAAAACTGAGTCTTGCAAATGGCAACTTAATTGAACAGAGTCTAACATAATTGAAACTAAATAGTCTAACTTTTCTAACCGTAGTTGACACAGTCATTTGCTCATAGAGAAAATGAAAAACTTTGTACTATTGAAGAACTTGCATACAAACTACTTTTAAATCTGTTAATCTCAAAATTTGTACAAAGCATATGTTTATATTAGAATGAGTATGACTAGTGATAAAACAAAATCATAGTAATGTATAAATCAGTAAATTAGACGAATCATAAATAACTTATTAGAATGATGACAAAGCATTACTGGCTTTTTGTTTGCAACTCATATATTTGAGTATAATGATATCAAAACTTTTATTGCAAAGACAATGATAATGTCATAAAAAATAGAAGAATAGCGTTTGAAAATAAAAATATGAATGTAAATATACGTACTTACCTTCTTATAATGGGATTTGTGTTGTGATGTATCAATAGGGTTTGAGGAAATGAAAGCAAGAAAAAAAAACTAAAAGTGAATTGATTTGGTTGTGTAAATGAAGATTGATTGGATTAATTTCATTTATGGTAAGTTCACGTATTTATTTTAATTATATTAAGTGAAACTTTTTATTAGAGTGATATGTGAAATTGAGGATTAATTTAAAGGAATCAAATTTGCCAAAGAAAACTTAAATTCCTAATTTAGTAAATAGGAGGAGTACAAATTTCCTAGATTTTTGGATGGGATGATTGTAATAAATAAAAATTTGGGATGTTCTCAAAAAAATGTAAAAGCTGAGATTTGAGAAAAAATTGTTATTAATTAAAATAATTTATAATCAATTGTTTCAAGGAGGAAAAAGGGTGACTTATGTGAAAAGAGAATCCTTGATTGATGAGCTAGATAGATTCAAATAATTTTAAACATATTTAAAGAAAGAAATTGGTTATTTTAGGAGTTTAAAATAATACTACAATACTTTTAATGTTGGTTTTGTAGGGAATAAAATAGCAAAAAAAAAAAAAAAAATTTCAAATACACTTTTATGTAGAAACAAAAGTGAGAAGTGTAATATACTTTGATGAAAATTGAATTAATTTAAAGGTAATATAAATTAAAAGTAAAATAAATTAAAATAAAACTAGTTAAAATCAAAGTCTTAGAAGATAATTAAATTTTTATGTGCTTTTGTGAATTTTTTTTTTCAATACTAAAACAAATACGTAAACTCAAAATAATTCAAATGTAAAATTATTTTAGACGAAGAATTTCCTTCATAGTGTGCAAATACATTTGTAAGTTTAATTACAGATTGATGGCTTTTCAATTATCTAATTAAAAGCTACAAGATGATTACCAGTTTGCAACTTGTCACTTCTTTCTCTTCCAAACCCTGACTTAAAGCAAAGTTAATATTTCTCAAAAAATTTATCAAACACTTGATATAAGTTACTATTTATTTAACAAAATATTACAGGAGTAGCTAGAAATAAAAATAAATCAATAAATATAAAGAATAAATACTATAACAATTTACGTGGTTTGACTAATACAGCTTAAATTCATATGCAGAGAGAGAATTCTTATTCTTTTTAAAAATTGATAAGAGTATATTGTAAAAAATTCCTTTCGAGTTGAGCTCCCAAAACATCAGATTGAGTTACAATTCAGTTTGCATTGCAAAATTCAAGGCACACTCAACGCAAAATTTACCATTCATTTTCGTAATTTTGTTGGGCACAACATTTTCCAATCGGACACCTAAGTTATTTTACCCATAGCTTTAAGCAAAATAGGAATCAGGTTTCAGTCTGAAAATTAGTCAACGAGTCAACTGAATCACACTAATTTGATTGGATTGGACGTCTGTCAAGGCCTGTAATATAACCATCACAATTTGTTTATCTCATCTTTTTCGACTCCATATTAACTTATTGTCCGTTTTTCCAACGGTGAATGGATCTAAATCCAGAAAACAAAGGAATAAACTATTGAGACAAAGAAATTTGGGACAGGAATGATATAAACAAAGCTGATCATCCTCGTTAGCATCCAAATTTGTTCTCTAATCATCTGTCCCACTACAAATTTTGTATTTGTGTTTCTGTTTGTTGCTTTTTCGCTTTCATTCATGCGTTGCTTCGAGGCCACCAACCAAGAAAATACACATGCAAATTCCAACATCTCTTTCACCCCGTTTCTTTCATTCTATTTTCGGTTCTTTTTCTCTCTCTCTCTCTCCCTATTTTTAGCTACGTATTACCGTATCATTATTATTAGTAAATTAGTAATAAAAATCATTTTATCCTACCTTTGATGTTTCTATGCACATTAGAAGTAGTTTTTAGTATTAAAAATTACTATATTGGAATTTCATTTAAATAAGAAATTTCACTAAAACACTTGGAAAAACGTAGGGAGACAAGAAAATCTGTTGGCTAACCATGTAGAATGGTGCATTTGAAGTAAACAAAGAAAAACAAATTATCAGGCTTGACCTTTATCAGTTCTTTCCTTTCTCCAATATTATTCGACAAGAGTTAATCTAATCACTGCATCTTTCAGATCATTTTGTACTGTGTAGTGCAAAATTTAACGAAATTTTAATTCTTTTCCTCATTTTTAGATTTTTAATAAATTAGATCTTGTTCTAGAGTGATTCCTCAAACATTAGACATAAAGAGTCTGATCTCAGTAACAATGAAAAGAAAGTACTATAGCATAGACACAGAAGATGTAGCCTCCAGTAGTAGTCTTACTCCGACTGCTTGCTCTGATTTCCCGATAGAGCTGTCCTCCTATGGTGGTAGTACTACCACTCGCTTTGATTTTGCTTTAGATTATCTGAACTGGTTGCAGGAGAGGGTAGTGAATTTTAATATTGATTTTTTGCAGACTGAGGTAAGACTTCTAAAAACCTTTGTTCTGTGTGCTACAAAGTGGAGGAGCAACCATTTCTATTTGGGACATGAGGTGGTGGGTAACTGTGAAGGTTTGAGATGCATCTTGCCTAGCATCCAAGATCTGGTTTCAAGAATCCCCAAGGATATTCACTTTGCTTATCTTACATCGGGTCCTGGTGGTGCTGGAAGTGAGATCATTAGATGCCTGGAAAATATCCGATTTTTCGGAACAGAAATCAAGGAATTGTACATCACTTTGGTAGACGATCACTACTCACTGGGACATCCTCGGCGGCTTATGGATTTCCTTGATGGCCTTTCAGAGAATCTGATGGATTTATTCTGGTTTTATCGGGGAACACATAGAGCTTTATGTGATCTAATTGAAGTCCTTAAAGAGAAGTTAATGTTCTTGAAAGTTTTCATTAACTTTGCCACCATGCAAGGTGTTGAGAATTTGCATTTGATAGATCTGTTGATTCACGTTCAAGTTGTGGCTGTCAATGCAGCACGCCAGATTTACATAAGCTGGTTTCACAGATATGATGAACAATTGCGGAATGAAATGCAATTTGAAATTTCTCAACTGCTACAGAATATTAAGCCCGTGGGTCCCAAAGTCCGTGAAACTTATATCCATGTCTTGGTAGCTTCAAAGTTAACAAGATCATCACGCGCTTTTACTCTGGAGAAGCATGGGCATATAGTGGCCGCTGAGTTTATTGATTATCTCCTAGATAATCTCATGGGCTTACTTGAATCTTTTACCTGTTTCAGGCTTTCTGTGAACAATCAAATGCAAAAATTCCTTGAAGGACTAACATTCCTGAAGATGCTCTTGGGAGAGTGGCAGGAGAAGTTTAATTTGCTGGATGATGAAATGAAGGATCATATTGGTGTTGTCGTTTGTGATGCAGCAATTTTAATTTGCTCCCTTTCTTTAAATGAAATGAAAGAAGGCTTGGCCAAGGAAATAGATGTTGCGCTCTCTCACTTGCTGAAAGTATTCGAGTTTATAATGGCAGAAGTTGCGCAAATTTATCCACACACGTCGTCATCGTTTAGTTTTCCCAAGACCAATGAGTTGGGCTCAATTGATTTTCTCCTAAAATATCTCAAGGAACTCACAAGTTGTAAGGCAGATTCAATTGCTTTCACAAATGATCAAATCCACACAGTCCAAGAAGATCTTTTAGACTTGAGATCTATCCTAGAGAATACCGCTGAGCAGCGCAACCAGAATGAGAAACTCCAAAATCTTTGGAGTCGTGTTATGGAGGTGGCATGCAAGGCAGAGTTTGTTATCGACTCTACAACAGTGGTTCTTGATAAGTCCGAGTATTTGAATACCATTGTTGAAGATTTCAAGATTATGAAGACCGAGGCCCTTAAGATCTATGACAGCCTGAGGCAGCATACAGTTGCGCAGAGAGTTACCGACACTGCAAGAGAGAGGCCCTCACAATCTAGCAATATCCTAGGAATGAATGAAGTTCTGGTGGGTCTTGACGATGAGGTGAACACTATTATCGGAAGACTTACAAGAGGGTCAACACACTTGGCTATTGTTTCAGTTGTGGGTATGCCTGGACTTGGTAAGACAACATTGGCCACAAAAGTATACAATGATCGTTCAATTACAGGCCACTTTCATATTCGTGCATGGTGTATTGTCTCTCAAGTGTATAACAAGCATGATTTGTTTCATCAGATTTTGGGTAATACTAATGAATATATTATGATGAATGAAGATGTTCTAGCTGAAACGGTCTACAAGCGTTTAAAGGGAAATAGGTATCTCATTGTTTTGGATGATGTGTGGGACATTAAGGCATTGAATTTGTTGAAAAGATCGTTCCCAGATGATTCTAATGGAAGTAGAATTCTCTTCACAACTCGATTACATGATTTGGGCACAAAATTTAAGTCTGATAGCAAGCCTCACTATCTTCGCCCACTTACTGATGAAGAGAGTTGGGAATTATTGCAGAATAAGCTATTTGGCAAAGGGTGTTGTCCTCCAACACAAAGTCTAGTTGGAATACAAATAGCCAAAAACTGTAAGGGCCTACCTCTCACAGTTGTGATTATTGCTGGAGTCCTAGTATATGTTGACCAAGCTTCCTGGGCAGAAGTTGCAAACAATCTAAACTCTAGCACGGTTATTGGGAGCTGCACGAAGACAATGGAGCTGAGTTACAAAAATTTACCAGATTATTTGAAATCATGCCTTCTTTATTTTGGAGCATTTCAAGAAGGCCGAGATATATCTGTCCGGAGGTTGTTATGGTTATGGATATCCGAAGGATTTGTGCAAAAGAACGAGGCAGAGAGCTTAGAGGATGTGGCGGACAAGCACTTGATGGATCTGATTGGTAGAAGTTTACTTATAGTCACCCAACAAAGATCTATAGGTGGTGTCAAAGCTTGTCGAATTCATGATTTGTTACATGAGTTTTGTGTAGCAAAAGCCAAAGAAGAAAGATTTTTACAGTGTTTTCATGGGTATAATGAGCGTTTTACTTTAAGCAGACTGTACAAGCCCTATCGATTGTGCATTTACTCTTCGGCAAAGGATTTTAAGAAGTCAAGGCTATTCTTTCCTTATTTACGATGTTTGCTTTTCTTTGATGATAAGAGGTTCTTTGTTGGGGAGCAGTATTCTTTCGTTTTCCGGATATTTAAGCTTCTTAGAGTGTTGGATTTGAGGAGCATTCATCTTGGCCAATATTTTCCAGGGGAACTAGAATTGCTTGTTCACTTGAGATATTTGGCCGTTCGATGTAGATTGATGTCCATCCCATCTGGAATAGCCAACCTCTCAAAGTTAAAAACTTTTGTTATTCAAGGAACTGGACCAAATGTTGTGTTGCCGAATTCAATATGGAACATGAAGAAATTGAGGCAACTTTGTGCAATAAAAAGTCTTCCCCCTGCTGGTTTTAGTTTTCCCACTGACAATCTTGAAGCCTCCCCAGATTTGCATCATCTAGACAACTTTACCCTAGCAATTGACCTCTCTTCTCAAAGCATGGAGAAGATACTAACAAAGTTACCAAGCATTCGCAGGCTAAAATGCGTGGATATCACACCAAGAGAATCAAATGGGAATTGCAGCGGAACTCCTGTGTTGTGCTTTGTGAGTCAACTAGAATCACTTCATCTGGTTGGATTTTGTGGGGCTGAGTTTACTTTTCCCATGAATTTGAAAAAATTGACTCTCTCATCCTATAAGCAGCCATGGAGTGAAATTTCAACAATTGGACAGCTGCCCAATCTTGAAGTGCTCAAACTACTTAATGAAGCCTTTGTGGGGGAAACATGGGAAATCAATGAAGGGGAATTCCCCAAGCTCAGATTCTTGAAATTGAAATCCTTGAACATTTCCAGGTGGACCTGTTCTGATTATATTCCCTGTCTTCAGGAATTGGTTTTGCATAATTGTCTGGAACTGGAAGAGATTCCTTCTTGTTTAGGTGACAGTTCAACTATTGAAATGATTGAGGTGAGATCCTGTCACATGTCTGCTGTAAGTTCAGTAAAACAAATTCATGAAGAACAGATGGAATTGGGAAATGAGAGTCTAAGGACCATGATTCATTCAGAAGATTGAGATTGCACGTTGTCTTGTGGATGAGCTCGGATAGTGAGTCAACTTCCTTACATCGCTTGTGAGAGTGGTGAATCATTACTACTGTCTAATGCTGATAGATTTGGAAAAGAGTCGACTCATATTGAGATTCCACTCCTTAGCGTAGATATACTACTCCGATACCACTTGTATGGCCAATCAGTTTGATATAATTAGCCGTGTTCTGAGACTATTTCTGTAGATTTCCAATGCATTGGTTTGAACAAAATGCTACAACGTTGTGATTCCAGTGACAAAAATACTCGTGCATTAAAAATTCATCATTCTCTGATGCACAATAGTTCTAAAATGTTCTCCATGTTCCTTTTTCTTTTAGTGTTTCCCAATTTCTGATATGTTTTTCTATGCTACTGCAGATTGATATGATCCTTAAAACTAGCGTAGCACAAGCAGATATACAAAGGTTCACTTTCTATATATTTCAGTTATGAAAATACAAACAAATAGCTCAATTATTAATTTTTTTTTTCTTTCTATACAAAGTAACCCTATGAAAATTTGAGACTTCACATAATGATTTGAAATCTACAGGTGCAATATGGTCTTACATTGGAACATTCACCACAAAGACGGCCAGGATGCCATCTGTGAGAGAACTGTTTCCAAAAGCTTAAAGGTATCCTCAAAGCAGAAGAATTGCAATGATTTTTGTATTCGTTCTGGTAGTAGTAACTTTATGGAAACAATTAGAGCCCATTTAAAATTTTGGGTCCAAGCTCCCTATTTCATCACAATCCAAACAGTTTTTATCAATATCGAAATAGCCAGAATTGGTTTCATTACCGATCTAAAGATGCAGAGTTCTCAATCCTGCACAAACTGCAGTAATAGAACAGTGGAAGCAGTTCATTTATCAGGCAATTTGGTCTGCACATTAAGTTGTGCATTTGATGAGTTTTAAAATTTTCACATTGTTGTTACTAGTGTTATTATTGCCGCCTATGTCTCTTTGCGTATGGCTTTTTGGTTGCAGAAGGCAAAAAATACTTGGAAATTCAAAAGTTGATAGAAAGATCTATTTTTGTAATTAATTATATCAGCCAGTAGATGCGATGAAGTGTAGGTTATGGTTGCTCAAATAACAAAGTGCGAACATGATTGAGGGAGATAGTTTCTGATTTTAATTGGTGCTTGTGCTAGTTTTGTTATGAGGTACATGAGAAAGTGCTACGAGATACTCATGTTGGAAGTGGAAATATAGGACGGATGCAATTGTTATCAGTTGGTTCGAATGATTAATCTGGGACTAATTTTTCTTGATTTGGCGTTGCCAAAGATTGAGTATGTGGACTTCTTTGAATGGATGATTTTTAGTTCTCCAGTTTACACTGGGGCACCTGAATAATGGTTGCAGGAATGTCAAGACAAAGGACATCTTTGGTGCAGTTTTATCTCAAGTGGTGTTTATCTGCTGGAGGAAACTGATGTCTCTTTTGGCAACACTTTTTGTGCTTGTCACAGAACGGAATCAAGTTTGGGCAAATGCTGTGTGGAGGTACAAGGAGCGTTGGAAAAGCTTGAAAAAGTTTCGGAAGCGTTACCTTGGGATAAGATGCTACGGTTAAAATGTTCTAAAGGATATGTCAATTGTAATTCAGTACATGGAGTTGAGGTCAATGTCAAAGTTCTTGGCAACCATCTTTGAAGTGATAAGATCAGTTTTCTGCAAGGTAAGTCTGCATATCGAGAAGAGAGGGCAATAGGAGAGCAAAATAGAGGACACAATTTACCTTAAAAAGGTAAAAAGTCGATGTACTAGTCTCAGTTCTGTAGATATAAATGCACAGGCATTTTTTTCTTGGGCCAGAAATATCTCAACATTGCATTAATATGAACAAAAATACAACAGTTTTACAGCACACTTGGGTAACTACCCAACTAAACCTATGGATTCACTTAATCCAATGGGAAGAAAAAAAAAAATTCTTCCGCCCAATGTCATGCCTGAGATATTCAGCAAATGCCGCTACGCTATTAAATGTATGATCAACATTCTTTGTCACAGAATAAAAAGGAACAATGCAAGAACAATGATGCTAACTCCAGAATGTCATCCAGCAAGATGTTCAGTCTCACAAGATGTGAGAGTCCCTTGCTTGCAGTTTTAATATTAAGTTCCTGAAATCAGATTCCACTTCTATTCTCTGCCAACCCTGATCCTTAGCTTTTATCAAGCCAATCTAACGGCTTCAGCTGCATCCAACTCTTTTTTTTTTTTGTTTTCCCATTACCATATTCAGCAAGTGACCAAACTATTTCCTTTTCGCCTTTCCAATCCCTAACCAGCACACAAAATTCCAGTTTTCTACTTCTGACTGTTACTGGCAATTGCTATACACAGCTTAAGGTTTTGCGGAGCTGGAATCCATTCAATGTCCTCATTCCTTACTCGCAAATCAGAAATGCATAAAGTAATTTTGCTCAAGCTAATAACAGATATAAATGTTTTTAGGATAGTGGACACTGGTTTATGTATCAAAAGCTCTTCTTGTGGACTTGTTGAGCACTGAAAAGGAATTTCAATCTCGTTAATTATGTATCAAAAGCTCTTCTTGTGGACTGGTTGAGCACTGAAAAGGAATTTCAATCTCGTTAATTAACTTTAACTACTGGGATTTATTTTCTTAGTAAAAGCTAATCAGAAGCATAATTAAATGAATTTGCATTTAGGACTAAAGTACTTAAATTTGAGGGTTGTGAAATAAAAGATGGTCCTCTTCCTTGCATACGCTCTTTTCATTTTTTTTTTTTTGTTTGGTAATTAAAGTTATTTTATTGATGATGTTGAATTCGTTTTTACAGCAGTTCTTTGCAGAACTGTTTTTACAGCATACAGCTTCCTTTATATCCTACTATATTTACATTATCATTTCCTTTAGTTTTAGCTACATTCATTCAAAAATTCTTGCTGATATTCCCTATTCTGCTGCTAGGCCCCAGTTACTCATATTCCATCTTATTCTCCTTCAAGTTGATTTTGGTGCTCTTACGCTTCCTACAATTGCTTCCAGAACTCTTTGTGCATTCACCTTCTTTTTATTTTTTATTTTTTATTTTTTTTATACACTGCTTCATTCCCTGCATACGCTCTATTGCTTATCAATAAAAAAGAACAGGGGGAAAAGAAATTCTTTTGAAGTGGATTCTGCTTGTAAGTTAAATTGATCAATTTATGCAAACTCCTAGATTTGCCGAGTTTTCAAGCTAATTAAGATCCGTTTAATTTTGCGTGTATCAGTTACACTAATATTTTTGTTTCCCTTCTCTGCTGAAACAACTGCTACTCAGGTGTTGCTTTTCATCTCTGTCCTCCATGAGGTTCTAATGGTTGTTTTCACTCCTATACTTTATTATAGTTACTAGTCAGCATGACTGGTTTTTATCTTGTTACGTTTCCTGCAAAACCATTCAGACGACTGAGATATTTATGAAAGAAAGGATAAAAATAAGTTCTTTCAAATTGGAATTAGAGAAAACTAAAACCGCAGAATACAACCCATTTTTCTGCTTTTCGAAAGCAGAAATGTAACATTTTATTGACCATAGTTGAAAACATAAGAACAAAAGATTATTTATAACTTCTTCACAATCATACAACAGAATAACAGACAGAGAGACAGCTATAATATCCGACCTACACCAAAACAAAAACACACAACAATTAAAATTTCAAGCTGCAGTGCTGGAAGCAAAACAATGCAGATGCATGACCTCCTTATTTTGCCCCTCAACTTTGGCCGAAAACCACTGGAATTGATTCTTCGTAGCCAACTTGCTGAAAGATAAAAACATGAAGATGTGACACTGATCTATTAGTCAATAACTGAAACAAAATAAATGCAGGTCTAAGATGAAGCTTTAGCCTAAAAAAAAAATGACCAAGTAAAAAAAAAGAGGTGAAGAAGATTAAGTGAGGAATGGAAAGAAATCTACGAACCTGTCAAAGAAGCATTGGAAGATGTGGTTTATGCTGCGATCATTCATTGATCAGGGGGATAAACAAAGAGCTTAAACCCATTGCTTTTGGTGCCTGTTTGTTGTGCTTGTTCTAGTTTCAGCACGTAAATCTTTCTGGCAGAGGAGGCTACCAAATGATTGGTACAATGAAGGTCAATTTTCTGGAGGGTGGGAATATCTGCTAAACTGTGTGGAACTGCCTCAAGCTTAGTGCAGTGCCTAAGAACAAGACATTTAAGTATGGGCAAGTGCTCTGCTGCAGCGTCCCAGATTGTCAAATCTGTGCTTCCAATATGCAAGACTCGAAGACTCTTAAACCCCTCTGTCTCTGTTTGCCACCAATCTCCCTGAAATGCGTTGTCTTTTAACTTGAGAATCTCAAGATTCTCCAGCTTTCCCAGTATAGACATCTGAGTCCAAGGCAGGTAAGTCTTTGACAGAGTTAGCTTTGTTAGATTTACAGGAAAATTGTTCTCTTGAGGGAGTCTGCTCAACGGGGAGGATACATCATCATTCAATAACTTCAAATTTTCAAGAACCTCTAACTTACAGAGATAATCGAATAATTTGGATTCACCATTCACCTCAAAAAGCATGGCTAACCTCCCGCAAATGGCCAGTTTCCTGAGTTTAGGAGTCCTTTCAAACAATTCCTTTGTACAACTTTCAGGTGAGATGGAAGACAAGGTTTGGAGATTTGCACTTACCAAGGCTTCTTCATTACCGTTGTGTGTACCGGGGCATGGCAAAGAAGTGGATGCATTAGTACGCAAATGCCTCAGTTGTGGCATCTGCCATATGTCTGATTTGATTTCAAGGGTACGTGATGTTGTGTCTATGATGAGTGTTTGCAAGCTCCAGAGTGTAGACATGGCTGGAGGAAGGATCTTGAATGTACAAGAGATGCAAATGTACTTCAACAGCACTAGTTGGCATAGATCAGTAGGGAACCGAGTGAAACTGAGAGATTTCACCTCCAGTACCCTAAGCAATTTGAAGGCTCTAGGGATGAGAGGGACATGTTCAGCAATCAAGGTTGTTTCTTCCTTGGCAAAAGTCAAGAAAGAGCGAACACGATCAGCGGAAGGTTTTTTTGATATATAATCCAAAACATTGGCATTGATGTAAAGACGACGGCAAACATCCAAAGTCGGGTGCTTAGACAAAAAAAATGTTAAATTATCCTTTTTAATTTCCTGGAAAAGATTTTCTTCCATGCCTTACCTTCTTGCAAAATTCACGTAAAGGTATCATGGATGCGACAACTTTTAATTTGGCCATTTGACCTCCTTTTTCCCACCATTACTAAATTCCTGACAACAAGTTCCTCTAAAGTATTCCTCTGCAATATCCTCCTAAGTTTAAATCTCCTTACTTGTGGAATAAATCCCTTCAGCAATCCACAAGTCGCAATAACTTTCCATACAGGGAATCTCAAAGTCCTCACGGAAGACACCAAGGTAGAGAAAACAGGGCTTCAAGTGGTAATGGCAAATGATTGTAACTTAGTATTATTACATTCCTTACTACGCTCTTGATCCCTAGCAATGTAGTCATTCACACTGTCTGCAACTCTCTTCCACCAATCAGTAACGTGTCGATTGTTCATGAGAATACCTGCAATCACCACTATTGCCAGGGGTAATCCATTACATTTCTTTACTATATGAATCTCGTGCTTTTGCAGTTGCTTTGGGCACTTGTTCTCACCAAAAACCTTCCTTCGGATTAGCTCTCGACCAGCTTCAAAAGTTAGAAACTTCAAACTAATGTGGTTCGCTAGTTGGATTTGCATACGGTAGCCACATAGGTGTTTCGAGTAGTAATCAAGACTCTACTGCGCCTCTTGTTGCCGGGAAAAGCTACTTTGAGTTTGTCCCAGTCCTCTTTCTCCCAGACATCATCTATAACGATCAAATACTTTCTGGTCTTCAATTGTTCACGAAGATGTTTTGCTAAATCATCTTCAGGCATCTTATTCACTTCTTCAGTTAGTTGGTCAAAAGAACTCAGAATGTCAAGGAACACTTCCCTTCTATCAAAATCTTGAGATATATAGATAAATTTCCGAGTGAAGAATTCATATTCAATTTTTGGGTCATTTAAGACCTTTTTGGCTAGTGTGGTCTTCCCGAGCCCGAGCATTCCAACTATTGATACTACCTCTAACTCCTCTGAACCTCCAGTGAGAAGTTCAATGACTTCTTTAGCCGCACCATCAAATCCAATCACATTATCTTCCTCCACTACGGGAGCCTATTAAGTCATATGTTAGTTATGTCAATAACTATATATCATGATAAGATGAGAAGGACTGATTGATTTGAGACAAATTGCAAATTTAAAGCAAGAGAATAACTAGAAATTTGTTTGTTCCCACAATATTATTGTGATATAGTCTTGTATCAGGAATTTGGCTCATCTAAATTTATATTCTCATAAAATTTTTATTTAGTTAGTACACATCTTCCCAAAGACGAAAAGAAAAATTAAATCCTGTCAGAGATTCTATCTTGACGACTAGATCACTAGTTGAAAAATCAACTTTATGCATGCTGCATCCTTCAATTTGCATGTTTTGTATGCATGCATCCTTCAATTACCTATCAAAGGGCAACATCTACTGGTACTGACAGTATTGATGTAAAAGGAAAGCAACTTGAGATGATGTCTGGTCTTCCAGCAAACAGAAGTAACTGAAGTATAAATAAATAGGCCCTATTTTACCTGCTTTTTCTTCTCACGTTTATTGGCAATTTGCATCGCCTCCGTGCGAGCCGCTGCCCGGTTCTCGTAAATCGCCTTCACTCTTTCACCGACTTCTTCTATTTGCTTCCCCAGACTGCGAAGTTTTTTGCCATAATCACCTATTTTGAACACTTTCTCGATCCAATTTCTTGCCTTTTGCACTGCAGAGTGAACGATGTAGGTGTCAATTGCATCTTCAGCTTCGCTTACCACGCTTCTGATCTCTTTCCGCAACGCCTTCAGAGCCTCGGTGTTGCTGTTCATTTCTGTGTACTCCCTAACGAAACCTTTCAAGATTTCAAGTTCATTGCACAGTAACACTATATTCTCCCTTACATCAGCAATTAAATTGACATTATACACCAGTATTTGCTTAAGGTTTTCTAGGAGAAAACTCACAGCAGCATCTGGAACTGACATCTTTGTCCCCCCCTCTCTCACTCTCTCCTTCCGCTTTTGAATGTCGATTACTAGCTACTACTTTCACCTCTTTCTCTGAGTGTATGATTGCTCTGGGAGACTAGTAGACTGAAAAATACCGAGACAGTTGACCGATCATGTTCTTGGCCAAAGTCTTTCTAGGATTATTTATGCATAAAAAACATAAAAAGCATTTAACAATTCCGGGAGTTGACCCGTTACTTTAACAAAGTATTTTTATTTTAATTGCTTGAGGTATCGAGCAGAATAGTGCCGATCTGTAAAGCAAGTAGGAGATGGAAACAGAATGACAAAATTTGCACCTACTGTTAATATGATGTATTTTAATTGTAACGATTATTTATGCATAAAAACCATTTAACAATTCCAGTAGTTGACTCGTCACTATAACAAAGTCTTTTTATATTTAATTGCTTGAGGCATCAAGCGGAATACTGCCAACCTATAAAGCAAGTGGGAGATAGAAACAGAATGGCAAAATTCGTAGATACTGTTATTGTGATGTATCTTAATTCGAAAATCAAATACAATGAAAGCGTAATTCCACGGCAAATCAGGTAAACCAATTATTGGTTGAATCTTGAATCCATTTGCAACTTATTAGATTTTGTATTTCCAACTCGTGCAATACCCTCATTCTAGTCCAGGTCAGAAATATTAAGTGACTTGAATTAATGTATATGTTGAGTTTGAGCATTTAAGTTCAATTTTAGGCATCTATTTGTGTTACGAGGACAGAGCCCAAATAGTGGAACTTAGCTACTAAAACTCTGGTCATGACTTGAAACTGTAGGCTCGGGGCGCAACAGAATGGTATTAAAGTGAACCTTGTGTGGCCTCCAGCCCTAGGCAATGACAATAATATCAGAGCTAAACTCATGTAGTTTCTGCACGAAATGAGATTGTGCGACTACACAAGGAAGTTGATGAACTAGGTGCTATGCGGGGATAAGTGCTGCATTAACTTAAAGACGGGAGTTACCTCTAGAGTGTATACGAGCCATTTCTAAAATCTGATATCTGTAGTGCCTTACATGCCATCTCTAGAATTCGACACAAATGAGTGGATGGTCCAGATCATGATATTAGATTGGGATTTGCCAGGATGTCAAAGTTAGAATTCGACACAACTAAATGGATAGTCAAAATCATAATATTGTATTGAGCTTTGCAAGGATGCAAAAGCCTAAAAGTAGGATTGTCAATAGGGCCGAACTCGGCTTGTTCAGCCAGAAAAAAAGCTCATGAACTTAAACTTATATCGGGCCGAGCTGAGCTTGAATCAAAATATTAGACCCCAAATATTTCTGAGCCAAGTTTGGGCCGAACAAGGCTCAAGCCCGTTATAAGCCGGGCTCATATATATACATATATATATATATATATATATATATATAACACATACATACATACATACATGGATATGTATATGTATGTGTATATATACATATATAATATTATACACACACACACACATACACACACTATATTATATATATTGTATATTATAGTATACTTTTGGTGTTTAGAACTCTAATGAATTATTGCAAGTGAAACTTTTGTGCCATAGGTTTAGTGCATTTAACCTGTTTGATGAAATAATCTAGAAGATAATACTCTTTTGTGCCATAAAATTTTTGTTGGCTTTTCAATTAAATACGTACATCAATATGTGAATGAGGTATTTATGCTTAGTAGTAGTATGTTGCAGATGTATTTTGTGAATTTTTTTATTTGAAAACATGTTAGTACACATTTTGATATAGTCCTTTTTTACTTAATCACTTCAAAAAATGTTGCTTTACTTTTCAAAAATAATTTTACACTGGAAGACTGTACTTATACACAGTAATATTAATTTGCTAATTAGTTTGTTTTCATTCATTATTTTTGTGAAATTATTGAATTTTAGAAATATTTCAATAGTTTTAAACTCACAGGCTCGTGAGTTTATGCTCACAACCCGAATATTTTGTGAACCGAGTATAGACTTCATATTTATAAACCCGAAATTCATAACTCAATTAAATATATGAGTTGAGTCTGAATTTTTTAAAGCCCAACTCATAGAGCTTGGTTGACACCCCTACCTAAAAGGAAGGGTATATATAGTACTCCTGCCCCACATTTAAAAAGTGAAGTTATATAGAGTAACACAACTAAGTGGATAGTCAGCATCATAGTATTAGATCGGCTTTATGAAGATGGAAAAGCCTAAAATTAGGGATGAATGTAATATTTTCATCCCACATTAGAAAAGTTAAGTGAAATGGATCGATATATAAGTTGAGTTTGAGAATTCAAGTTCAACTTGTAATATCCGTTTTGGATTTTCGAAGACGAAACCCAAATAATTAAACTTAACTATTGAGACTCTAGTTGCAACTTGGGCTTTGGCCCAGGCCTGACAACTCATGGGCAGGATCTCGTCCGGCTCTAAATTTTTGTTTGATTATTTTTTTATGTGAGAAATTAATGGGACGTGCCACCGCCAATGGGAAAAATATTATCGGCAAATTGTATGAGAAAAATTGGACCAAATCAACTGTTGTAGCAGTGGAAGAAAATTAGGGAATCAAGGTAAATTCTAAATTGGAGTGTAATGTTTTGGCAAAGTACATAGGAGGCTAATAAGCTCACAATGGATCAATTTTAACTAAACCACTCAACATTTGATGTTATAAACTTGCGGGTGTTCGACGAATTTCGATCATTATTTCATTTGGTTCCATTATAGTTACCTTACGTTTAGTACGTCGGAATTGTTCAAATGAATATCTTTTCACTTAAAATGGATTAAAAAATTTGTCAGCTTAAGTCAAAACCCTTTACCAATGTTTAAGTATAATTATATTTAGATGTCAGAACGGAATTAGTCTATACTTAATTTATTTAATTGCCTTGGATTCTATGTATTAGAAGATAAAATTTTTACTATTTTGTTTGTTTGTGGCGTGAAGTCTTACTAGGGACTTTGTGAATTGTAAAGTTCTATTCATATGCCTATTAAAAATAAATTAATTGTGCTCTTTAGTTAATTATAAAAATTTTCTGTAATCATCCGTAATATAATTAAGAACGTGAAAAAAAAGTAATAAAATCAAACGTTCATATTTCCTATTTATTGTACTTACATTTAATTTATATAAAATAAAATTGGTTTTTATACATTTAATAGTCTAAAATCATCTTAGTTTTGATGATTAACAAACTAATGTTGAAATTTAGTAATGATTTATAGGTTGACTTTGCAGCAAAATAACATAGGAATAAAAAAGGAGATGAAACTGCATAAGTTTATCATTCGGACGACAATACGGACATAGCAGGAAAAGATGCGGACATCTGGACAGTCGAATTACTCAAAATAGATTAATCAGAATGTGTTTGGACACAGATCCAGATGAGGATTTGGACCCAAGAAATGGACGTCCAGTTCCTCAAGCGGACATCTGGATCGTGAAAACACTGTCTAACAGCTAGTTTGTACAATTTTGTTAATTTGAATGTTAGAGGCCAAATACAGTTGTTATTTCACTCCCTATAAATATCCCAATAGTGAATAATGTATAAAAAAATTTTGCCTACATAGTTTACAAGTATTTTAAGAGTGATTTTGAAGGAAAATACCCCTATGTCAGTGTATACTTGTAGTTTTATGTGAGGTAGTTGGTTAGAATTGAGCATGTTTTTCTCAATGTGGTAGAAAGCTTTCAAGTGTAACAAAGTGTAAGGGTTGTGAGAGGTTGTAAAACTCTTTGGCTTGTCTCAATAGAGCTTATAGTGAGTAAAGTGGGGACTTTGACTTAACTAAAACTAGGAAGAGTGAGATTGTAATCCCTCCTTTTGTACATATGTTTGCAAGCTTCACCAACTTGAAAATAAGTATTGATGGATTAATTTCCAAGTGGCAATACTTGAAAGTGGATATTGGTATTGAGTTTGGTACTGAACCATTATAAAAATTAGGTTGTGTTCTTTACTTTAGTTTTATTCTTATTGTTATTTTAATTTTTTCACTTGCTTATCTTTATCATTTTATTGTAAGTTTGTTTAGTGTTGTATTGGTTGTATTATTTTTGGGGCCAAGACTTAGTATTAAAGCCTAGGACTCAATTTGATAGCTTAACTAGCTTGGAGTAGATCATGGCAACTAATAATATTTTATTTCTAGAAGGACAATCCATCACTAGACCTCCTATATTTAGCAATGTTAAAATGTGAGTTCAAATAATGATTCAAGATTTGAAATAACCAATACACTTTGTTAAAAGCAATTCCACCAAGACCAAATAAATAGATATTATGCAATCATTTGTCTTATCTTCAATACTCATAATATCACGAAAAGGTGAAGTAATTATATCATAATTAAGCTAGTTCGATTTAACTTCTTTGCCTTACCCAATTTCACAAGAAAATGAATAATATGGTCAATCAAAATACTTCACATTTTTATGATCATTTTCATTTTTCATTTGAAGGAGTATAATTTAGAAAATTAATTACTAAAAAATGAAAATGTCTTTTGACCTAAAAATCAACATTGGCCATTGAAGATTTTCAGTTACTCAACACTTCAATATTAAGCAACTAGCAAAAACCATATTTGAGAAGTGAAATTGCTTTTTTACGCAAAGATCGACATTTGGCTAGATGAAGATCCCTAGTCACTCAACAATTTACTCTCTCAAATTGTTACGCATTACTCATAATTCTTGCATCGTTTTACACGAAAGTCAATATTTTTGGATGAAGATTTGGTTACTAAGCACAATAACCATTAAAGTAGGAAAAACTACTTCATTCTTTTTTATTTTTGTAGTATAAGTATACCTCATTTTAGGTATTAAACCATAGATTATAACTAGTTGACCATAATCAACATTTAACATGTAAAATCAAGTAAATAATAGAAATTTTGCCAAACATGTAAAATTTAGATATAATTTCAAGCACTTTACAAGATATACCTTCTTAAAGAATAAAACTCCAATCACATGATATGTATTTCTCAAGTATATGTAGAATAAATTCTTTCAAAGTGCATAAAATTATTTCAATATGTAAAGGAATTTGAAACAATCTAGATTCGTTGCCCTCTATGTAAAAATGAAGCATTCTGAAAATTTTGGGGCAAATTTTCAAAAATTTTGGCATATTTTACACAATTGCCCCCAATTTAAGCCAAACATGTATCTTAAACATTTTCCACGCACTTATAATGCACATTGTCCTCAATATGTAAAGGAAAAGATAAGATAAGAAATTAGAACAAGAATACTCCCTTTGTTTAGTTTAAGTGTCCAAAGAATGTGTTGAAGATTGTCCATTTGTGCGTTACTCCATTAATCCTCTTCAAACTTGCATGTTGTTCTTGTGTCTTGCAATAAGCTTATGGAATCCACTAAACCAATAAGTTAAAAGCTAATTCTCAAATAAACTCATGCATTGGATCCTTGGTAGAATCATTTAAACATGCATCAAACAATTACCATATGCACAAGTCCTATTCTAACCATTATCTTTTCAACCCATGACTTAAGTATGCAAATTTGTTGTGATGAAAACATGTCAAATGTTGTCTTAAACCGTGATTGAATGGAACACATAAAAATCTTACATCTTAACAAGAACATTGAAACATGAAATGCAATTCATTTGAATGTATTGAAGTGTTCATTTTATGCCATTAAAGTTGCCAAACAATCACACAAACTATGTCCCAAACAATCAAATCAAAAACCAATCACAGCAGCACCAAAAATACACATTCTGCTCCTGATTTGTGGGTTGGATTTGTGACTCAGACCAATGGATCTATGACCCAGGGATCAGGCTACCCATTCAGAAGTTGTAGCTGCAAATTCAAGTGCTGCATGTTGATTTTTCAGCCACTTTGGTTGCTGAATTCTACCATTTAAACCTCAAGTTTTGTACAAACAACTTTATAAATATATAACCATGTCAACAAACTTTAAAATGAAGTATTAAACTAATCAAAATCATCAACATGTATGAAATGAGAATCGATCAAATTAGGCTCCTCGTCTAACTTGAAATTTTGTTCTTGAAATTCAACTTGAATTTCAAAATTTCTTCTTTCAAGTTTTTGACCAATCCAACACTTCAAATATGTTTTTAATGTTAAAACAAAGTTGTTCACATGCTTGTTAGGCATTAAACACATGAAAATTTCAAGATTAGAACCAAATCACAAAGAATCTCTCTTGTTGGACAATAACTAATAGAATAGTGACCATTCTACTCAATGCACCAATTTGGTTCTTTGCATGATTCCAACTTCAAAACACTGTAAACATGTTTCAACTGATCAAACAAACTTGTTCAAAACCAATTTATGCAACAAATGTCCATAGATTATCGAATGAGAATCAAACTGCTCAATTGAACTTCACTCATGAATAGTAAACCAATAGAATAGTAACTTTATAATTCAATGCATCAAATTCGTTATTTTGTTCATTTCAAATTCGAAACCACTTCAAACACATTTCAATGATAAAACAAAGATGTGTAACCCTTCTAAACACATGAAACTCAAGAGATATGAAAATTTGGAATCAAATAGCCAAGTTTAAATATAAAACCTCAAAGATTGCATACAATGCTTCAAGTTCAAATTCATCAAACTCAAACGAACAAACACATTCAAAATAACATAAATCAAACAAAGTAACTTAAAATACCACAAAACATTGTATTACTTCCTATCGAACGCTTCATTTAAAGTCTAGAACTAGACTTTTCTCCAATCCTCTCACGTAATTGGAGTGTCCCACAAAGGATGTAATATACGTTTAGTGCTTAATTGATTTAGAAAGTAAAGGTGCATCCTTTGAGCAAGAATTTATGCTCCCTTGTTCATAATCCATTGAATCATTAAAGCTATAAAAGAAACACAGTTAATAAGAAATTCAAAGCTAAAATTGGCTAGACTCTTGTCTTGTGTTAGCATATCACAAGTAACAATGAAATCAATGTGAGAATTGAAAGAAAGTTATTTTACATTTTGCAATCAAATTACATGACATTTCATCATACTTAACCTCAATATCATGAATATGCTTGTTTTCATCCACAAAATCATCATATTCATAAAAAATAGGAGGAATTTCACCTTGATCATCTTTCACATTTTTACCTACTTTTTCAAAAATATATTCATTTTTATTATGCATAAAATCAAAAGCAAAGGGAATAGACAATTTAACCTTATCCCTTACCTCCTTATCCTTCACTACCTTATCACATTCAACATTCATCTAACACATTTGTTCCTCGTTATGATCAACTAGAAGATTCAAGTCATTGATCAAAATACTCGAAACAATCATCATTATAACCCAAATCATAATCATCATCATCATCATCATAAAGAGCTATTTGAGATATATTCTTATGAGTGTGTGTTGTTTGTGTTTTAGAAAGCTTTTGACATTGGAATAACAAATGATTTCCACCACACAAAGAACAACATATATGATTATCAACCACATTATGATTGTTAAACATGTTTTTGGCATTCCTCATTCATCAAGGTCATGTTATTTTCACATGCATGTTCATGATTCACATTCTAATAATTATATTCATTTCCTATTGTATCATTAGAATAATCAAGAAATTGGCCCATATTGTTTCTATCAATATGCTGTATTTTCTTTTTGTATTCCATATGAGTTTTAAGAGTTTCTTCCAATGCTTCTTTTAATTACCTTCTGTCCTTTTCAAAAAATGGGCAAATTATACCATCCACCAACTTTAAGGTAAACTTCACTATTTTCTTCCTATAGAATGTTATCATGTACTTCATGTTTTAATTCATCAACATGATCTAAATTCATTCATACATGAAGGTTTTTGTTTATTCTCTTGTTTAAGCTCAATTTGTGCATCATTATGATTGATACATTCAATATTTTCATGTTCACAACAAGAGTCATGAGAATTACTTTGTACCTCCCAAAAGTCTTTTAAATAGTTGTCCCAATTTGAAACTCTTAACTTTTCAAAGACTTTTCTTTTGGATTTTTCTCCATTATGAATATAGATCTTTTATATTCTTCACACAAGGAATACTAATATTCAAATTTTGCTTCTAAAATTTTATAAAATTTCCTTCAAAAATACCTTGAGGAATACTAGATTGGCATTCATCATTGGTCCTAGATGTATCATTGGATTGAATCTTATCTTCCATGTGTTTGAAGAAATGCTTGAACCAATTCTACAACTTCTTTCAATTTGAAACCATCAAATACCTACACAAACTACACAAGAGGGATTAAAACAACAAATAGATTATTAAATCTTCGTTTTCGCCTCAATGTGGCCAAGTTTTCTTTGTTTTCCCAGAAACGATGCCAAAAACTTGATTTTGAGGTTTAGGTGCTATCAAAATTAGGTAAAATTCACACAAACAAGTAATAAAATTTGTAACTGAAGACACCAAATTTTGACACACCATTTATTTTTCAGACAATGGGGGCACTTTTATATTTTTGGGGTCAAATTCTAATTTTTTAATAAAAAAAAGAAACAAAATTAGTAATTTTAGGGGGCAAAACAGTAATTTTTAACTGTAAATTTCAATAGTTTTGAGGTTTTCAATTCATATTTTGTACTTTTATAAGTATTTTTTAATTTTTGTAATTTTTTTAATTTAGTTGGTATTTTTTTTATATTTCGCCAGCATAAGGACAAAATGGTAATTTCATTTCATGAACACCATTTTCACTCATTTCAAGTTTAAAATTTATTTTTTAAAGTTTTTAAGCATGTTTCTAAATTTTCTTGATTTTTTTGGGGACGATTGCTATTTTTCTGTAAAATACTACGTTCAGGGGCAAAATCGTTATTTTATATTTTAAAAGTATTTTTTACTGATTTTTTATTCATAAATGCATTTTCTAGGATTTGAAGCTTGTTTTTAATTTTTGGTATTTTTTTGAGACCAATAGCTATTTTTTGTGTATTTTCGTTGTTTAGGGGCAAAATTATCATTTCACATTTTAACTCATTTTTTACCAATTTTTGAGTCATAAATGCATTTTCTAAGATTTTAAGCTTACTTTCAATTTTTGCTAATTTTTTGAGACCAATAGCTATTTTTTGTGTATTTTTATTAGTTCAGGAGTAAAATCGTTATTTTACATTTTTGTCCATTTTTCACCAATTTTTGAGTTATAAATGTATTTCCTAGTGTTTTAAGCTTATTTTTAATTTTTAGTGATTTTTTGAGACCAATAGCTATTTTTCTGTGTATTTTCGTTGTTCAGGAGCAAAATTATCATTTCACATTTTAACCCATTTTTACCAATTTTTGAGTCATAAATGCATTTTCTAAGGTTTTAGTCTTATTTTTAATTTTTGACAATATTTCGTGGCCAATAGCCATCTTTCTGTGCATTTTGTCATTATAAGGGCAAAATCGTCTTTTCACACCCCGACGCATTTTTGGCCGGTTTTAAACTCTAATCTTTATTTTTTTTTAAATTTCAAAATCTATTTTGATTTTTTTATTGCAAAATTTTGAAATTTATTGTCATTTCTTTGTATTAATTTTTGATTTTTGGGTCAAAAATAATTTTCTTTAAATAAAATTAGAATTTTTATTACCGGTAGCATTTTTATTATTTTGTAGTATTCTTGGAGCCCAAGACTGTTGGCTCTATAAATACCCCAATTAAAATCAGAGGAAAAAATTAGAAACCCTAAAATACACTCTTATCTCAAGGAAAAGGATCAAAACACCTACTAAATCCCCAAAAACACACACAACCAGCCATTCTATTCATTTTCTGATTACTGTTCATCAACCTCAATTACTATTCATTGTCTCTGCAAAGTTGATCCTACTGTTCATTACCAGATTCTTTCAAGATTCAAAAGGTAAGTTCTTAATGAAATTTTCTCTATTTTTGATTCACTTTTGTTTTTTTCTTCTTCTTTCCCATGTGAATTTTGATTAATTGCATATATTTATCTGAGATTTTAGTTGAGTTTTTGAAGGTCATGTTTTGTTGTTGGGTTCATTTTCTTCTCTTCACCGTCCTTCTTTCTTCTTGCTCCACCGTTCGACCACTGTCTTCCATCAATTCCCACCATCAGCAACTTTTCCATCATCACAGAAAAATGTCAACCAAACTTGCTAGAACAACCACCCAATTTCCTCATCTCATCAGCCAAGCCAAACCGATACATACATTAACAAGAACCTCACTGATTTCATCACCATACAGCAAACCAAAAGCAAAGCCTCACCATCACTCCACCGCAAACGCTACCAAATCACCACAACTCCATTGCCTGTCGACCTCCAGGCATCCAAAGCCATCAATTTTCACAGCACCCTCAATCCTTAGCAAGCTCCATAATTAGTCACTAAATTTCATCAAATTATAGCCCTATCTGAAACCCAAAATCACAACAAACAACATCATACAGATCCAATCCTCCAAGCCTCTCCCCTGCAACCATCACAGTCAGTTAAAATTATCCAGTTATAGTTCAATTTGACCACTGAACCACCATCTACAACCAAAAACCATCAGAAAAAGCCATGGTTTCATCACCACGACCTCCCCCCCTCCCTTTTTTTTTCTTCGTCTATTGCCTCCACAAACACAGTCACCACCATTGTAACTCTAGCAATCATCAGTTTACCCACCTCCAGAACAGAATCAGCATACAACCGCCTCCCCTGTCCTCACCTCCACCACCAGCTTCTCACTAAACTGCCAAACCAATGTCACTGTCCCCAATCACTCCCAAATAACCTCACAGCAGAGTCCCAATTGCCATTCCCATTCAAACCCATAATCGTCGAACCACTCCCCTGCACCACAAGACTACCATCACACAGAATCACCGCACAGAATGCCCTAAAATAGCTCCCTCACTCCATTAGTTGCCCAAACGACCCAAAAGTCAACCCCATTCACCATTACTCCATCGACAACCACCAATCAATTAACCCACAAACCCATCATCAATTTCCCTTTTTTTTTACCATTACCTGCAAAAAATCAATCATAATTCAAACAATCGCCCCTAAGCCCTGCAAATCATCACTGTCAATTTCCACGCACGCATACACGCTATACCATATTAGACCACAACAAAAAAAAGAAAAAAAAGGAAACGATAATTTGAAACAGTGAGAGAATAGAGAATCAGCAAGGAGAGCGAGAGAAAGAAAGAGAAAAGAGAGTAAGAAAGGTAGAGAGAAAGAGAAAGAGCTTGCGAGAGAGAGGGAGGACGAACAG